>VIBL01000184.1:600000-844218 GCA_008271625.1 Lutraria rhynchaena | reverse complement strand
TTATCAAATTCACAGTAACGTTCAAAAACATCTTCTAGCATATGTTTATGTGTGTCTCCTTTCTGCTTAAAAGTTTATTAAATATTTAGTCTAAATGGAAGTTGAAGAACAAACGATATAAAATATAATTTCTTACCATTTTTACATCCTTCAATAAAAAAACTTCAACTACAGGTTGGTTTCATATATATTTTAAGTATGCAATTTTATTTAGGATGGAATATCATTTTAATTTCAGGTTTGGAGCTCAAGTTTAGAGCAACGAGCAAGAACAACAATTAGACTTAATTGCACTCTTTCATTTCTAAATGTAGCATCATTTGACAGCTTCACAAATGTAGCATGGGATTCTCACGGAAATTTCACACAAGATATATTGAATTGGTACAATGAAATACAACGATATTCCGTACCAAATAACCAATGTTTTCCGCCTGGAAGCTGTACACATGCAATTAAAGTAAGTTGAAAAAAAATACTAATGAGACCCTGTAATATCCCCTAACATGTGCATCATGCATCCGGTAACTACCTCATGTAAACATAGTTCATTGTATTCCGTAACCCGTAACAACCTCATACACTGTACCATTTAACATCATTCGTTGCATCCAATGTTCCGTACCATGTCGCACACTCATAAAACGCAATATTCCGTACCCTGTAACAACCTCATAAAACGCAATATTCCGTACCTTGTAACAACTTCATAAAACGCAATATTCCGTACCTTGTAACAACCTCATAAAACGCAGTATTCCGTACCTTGTAACAACTTCATAAAATGCAATAATCCGTACCTTGTAACAACTTCATAAAACGCAATATTCCGTACCTTGTAACAACCTCATAAAACGCAGTATTCCGTACCTTGTAACAACTTCATAAAACGCAATATTCCGTACCTTGTAACAATTTCATAAAACGCAGTATTCCGTACCCTGTAACAACCTCATATAATCGCAGTATTCCGTACCTTGTAACACTCTCATCTAACTGCAATATTTGATGTTGTAGAATTTTAAAATGCGACTGCTTTTCAAGATGCAAATGTTTTTTTTTTCTTTATATTATATCTATTGTAGATGCTTAACGCAACACAAGGACATATAGGATGCTCTTTCAGACGTAATTGTGTAGCGGGATTTGGAGCTTTTATCTGCATTTACGAAAACAAGTAAGACGAATATGTTATGTACGTGATGTCTCTTAAAATACATGGGTTTAATAAGTATACTTTTTATTCTCGTCACATTTCCTGAAAAGTCATTTGAATGCGATTCGGCGCCTCTAACTACTTAAGTCCCGAGGTGTCTGCAAGGTTGCAGCGGCCGTTGTAAGCACCCTTGAGCTTTTTACGAATCCGCCTCGCCGTACCCCGTAGAGACGCTGTATCGCACAGCCTCAATGAAGTCACCCCAAAGTGCTCGTAAGACTGTTACGGAGCCATACGAGATATCACACGTTTGTCTACTATGTTCAGACTATTGTTGTGTTATGTACGGGTGTCTAGTGGCATTCTGTAGATGAGTATTATATTTACCAAGCATTTCTCGAGACCAAAACACTTCTCAGGCAAGTTCACTGAAAGATGGCCCTTATCTCTCTAATTGTCAGAAATTGACATACGTTAGATTGCAGCTGCGGAAGGAGCGGCGGCGACAAGAAAATGTGATTGCAACTGTCATTCTGGAAGGGTTGTGGCAGAGAGGAGGAGAAGAACGATCAGTGTGAACTCTGGTTGATAAAGTGTACAACAATAGTCCATTACGACACCCAAACAACCGTGCAAAAACTGATGTCTCAGGTGGTCTTCATGCCATTCTTGTATATATGGAATCTGTTATGAGTTGCTGAGGTCGGTCATCGGAACATCTAGCTATGCAGTCCACATTGACGGGAAACTCGTTGCACAGCTTGCCTTCAGTCCCGTGTCACCCATAATACTATTATGTTGTTCGTGCACCAGGTTAGCGTCGGGATAGTTGCAGAGTACACTATATCCACACTATATATAGGTGGAGGTTGCCGATACCCTAGTGGAACTTTCAACATGGTTGCAGTCACAGATGTCACGAAGCGCGATACGTCTGGTTGAGATTATTTCAACTATATGGGATCCTTTCGTGCTGCGAGGGCTGGTGGACATTGACTACAAATTCATTTGGATTATCGTGCGTGCAGAGGGTTTAGCGTCTAAAGCTGGTATCTTCTAGCTGGGCAGCCTCCATAGAATGGGCCAAGAATTTTTAGATGGGTGTATATATTGGCCATTCCAGTAAGTCTGTATACCGGGGACTCGAACGCTTAAGAACGGCATGGCGGCTGCACGGTCATGCCTTTGCAATTTAAAGTAGTATAACAGTTAGATGTCTTGCACACTGTTTTAAAACGTCCGGATACATTTAAAAACAACCGCTATTTTGACGTTTCAACCAGATTGTAATTGCTGCAGTGATTTGATTACTTGATTTTGTAAACTTTTTCATTTCAGTAACAATAACGACAATGATATATGGAATCCAGAAGTTGAATTCTACAAATCTGGCCCAATATGCACTCAGTGCTCAACACCAACAGGTTTTTGTGAAAACGGCCTTTGTAGTAAGTTCTATAGTCTATACAGGATCTTACCTGAACATTAATGTAATAATTACAGAAATTCATTAAAAAAACAAAACTTTTTTCAAGCACTTCTATAAGCATCTCAATTCAAATTGCACAAATGCATACATACCATAAAATTAATATGTACACATAACAAAGACATAATATGTACACATAACATAGATATAATATGTACACATAAAAAAGATGTAATATGTACACATCACACGGATATAATATGTACACATCACACAGATATAATATGTACACATCACACAGATATAATATGTACACATAACATAGATATAACATGTACACATAACATGATATAATATGTACACATCACATAGATATAATATGTACACATCACACAGATATAATATGTACACATTACATAGATATAATATGTACACATCACACAGATATAATATGTACACATAACATAGATATAACATGTACACATAACATGATATAATATGTACACATCACATAGATATAATATGTACACATCACACAGATATAATATGTACACATTACATAGATATAATATGTACACATCACACAGATATAATATGTACACATAACATAGATATAATATGTACACATAAAATAGATATAATATGTACATATCACATAAAACACACGTATGATGATCTAGTAATCTGAACAGGAAACATGATTTTCCACAAAAGTTTTACTCAATTGGTATCCACTTGAGTTTATTATGACAACTATGTTGTTGTTAGTGTTTGTAACAGTTAAGTGTACGCCTGATAAAATATTAACTTGAACATTTACGACAGAAATAGATGTACACAACTTATTTCTTACCATATCAACTTATCGTATCTGTATCCTTACAGCTTCGTGTGATATAAATTCTGGAAGTTGTGGTGAGTCTTGTTTATAACTATGATATTGTTGTTAATATTCGTAACACATATTTGTGTCATTAGAGCCTTAATAGTAGTAAATAATTATTTGTTGTAATATTTTGTAATATTTTATAAATTTATTTATAGATTATACACGCAATGTCTGTGACAGTCATGTTGAACATATTTCATCAAAGTTTATTCCTTTAAATCACACCAATTTGTCCAATTGTTCAAAAGGCCTAATTCTAGCTTATTCCTCCCTCGTAGGACGCCAGATCATGTTTACTAATTCGAGAAGTGATATACATTTACCCTGTAACATACGTTTGGTCATAGACTACAAAACATATATTACATCCTGCCTTCATACAACACCTTCAAGATCATATTTTTAATGCTCACCGTTGTCTTACTCAGTTGTGTAATAGAGATGTATCCTTTTCAGTGACTTTTCGTTGACTCAGCGTTGGCAGGTGCCTCGATTAACTGAATTTCATATTGTCGTGAAACACATAAGTTTCATTTCAGATTGTCGAAAAACATGTTATGCTAATGGTATTGGTAACGGTGTGCTGGATCAAACACGATGTTCATGCGCATGCCAATATGGAATGGGTCTCAATTGTGACCGTAAGTTAAATTTTAACCAAGTGCTATTGTGTTGTGCCATTATTCGAAACGCTTCCGACTTCGTCCTTTCCTTAACTAAGTAATAAAAACTGTTATTATGACTTGAACGCTAACCGTAAAATGTCAGACGTAGTATTTGAATTCGTTCATTAAGAATCCAGATCTTTTCATGCCGGAACATTAAAGAATGGATCTGAACAAGGCTTCATCTTGGCGGTTAAAGCAGTAAAAATGTAATACGAATTAATATGTACGCAGTCAATAATATAAATAAATTCAAGTTATCATTCACTGTAAGGGAATAAAAGCGAACCGCTCTATATTGTTTCTACGGCGCCCAAGAACATAAAAAAACCCTTGTTACATTTGACATTTACAAGTCATTCGTCTCTCAGTTAAATCGTCTTGAATTTGTCCAAAAAAACTTATTTCAGAGCCTTGTGTTGATAAATCATCTTACGATTTCTTTGATTATGACATCTGCTCCATGATGTCTGATGAGGAATGTTTACATTACGAGTTTGTGCGTCAACGTTGTTCCTTACGGTGTGGTGTTTGTAGTAAGTAAATGTGATGTATTATGTCACATATGTTTTGTTTGATTTGTAGTTGATATTTTTCTCGATATTTCTACACAGATTTAAATCATGAATTATGAGACATCACAGAACTTAGTGTTTGCTTTAAGTTCCATTTAATTTTTTGACGAATCTTTATACATGTATAACGAATATTTTAAACGTTATTCATAATTTCAGAACTAAATTTGTCATTTTTCGTGAGCGATAATTATCATTTATTAAATCATCGTGCACAACATTTTGCCTTCTTTAGATAATGTAATAATATGCTAAGGGGGGTCTCTATGGTCAAGTGGTTATATTTTTTGACTAGTAACCATTAGCCTCTCACCGCTGTGTTCGAATCTTACCCAGACACTGTTCGGCTGGCTTACAGAAGGCCAGTGGTTCTACCCACGTGTATTCCTCTGGTTGTTCCTCTGCAATTAATGCTGGAAAAGTTGCCGAATGACTCTGACTGTTGGTACATGGTTAAACCCATATAAAATTAAGTAAGTAATACTGTTATTTGTTATGTTCTTTTTTGTAGGTGTCGTTCCTGAAGCATAAAAATCTGGTAATGGATAGTTCATCAGGATTGAAATAAAGACAAGATATAACTGACTGTAACATCCTCGTTTTACAACGATGACATTGATTCTAGCACAATGTGCATTATGTTAGTGTAAAAAAATGTAATTTCAGTAAATACGAATTCACTTGAATCTTGACATATGAAAAGACTTCGTTTTATCCCAACGATCGGAAAGTGAAGCCAATAAAACGTGTTTGTTAAACAGGCGTAATACTGGGAGAAGGTTCAAATTACGAAATTCCACGAAATTACGAAAAAACCGAGGTCAAGACAGTCGATAAAAATGAAAAACGCAAAGAAGATATTTGACTTCAATTTCAATGGAAATTCATCAAAACTATAGAGATGTGGAAAATGATATCCCAGTTAGTTAAGATTTAACATCCCAATATGTTTACATTCATTGTGCTTCTAAACAATTACGATATCTTCTAAATGATAATATGTCTTCTAACTGATAATGTATCTTATCAAATGTTTATCTTCTGATTTAGTTTTCATTTGAATTATTTTTTGCAATAACATTCAATTGCCACTTGTTTGGGCGTATTATTAACTTAAACTTATTGGTCCGGGACTAATATATTACGCCATACTAAGTGTCAAGATATGTTTTTAAGGAAAATGTATGAAAAATCTAACAGAGGTTTCATTAAAACTTTCGGGTACATTATGCAACTTTTCTTTCCTTTCCTTCACACTGACCAACGTCCACAGTTTTATGTTCCCTGGAAATATATATATGATTAATAATATAAATATAATAATAATATAAAGCTACTTAGTGACATAGATAATATCATATTACATGCATATACTATACCAGGTAAAATTGATGTAGGCATGTTATATGGTAACATTGATGTGGTCATATTATATATTAAAACAGATGCGGTCATATTATATAGTAACACAGATATGGTCATATTATATAGTAACACCGATGTGGTCATATTATATAGTAAAATATATGTTGCCATATTATATAGTAAAATAGATGTGGTGATATTATATAGTAACACAAACGTGGTCATATTATATAGTAAAATATATGTTGCCATATCATATAGTAAAATAGATAGGGTCATATTATATAGTAAAATAGATGTGGTCATATTATTTAGTAAAATAGATGTGGTCATATTATATAGTAAAATAGATATGGTCATATTATATAGTATAATAGGTGTGGTCATAATGTATAGCAAAATATATGTTGCCATATTACATAGTAAAATAGGTGTGGTCATATTATATAGCAAAATAGATATGGTAATATTATATAGTAAAATAGATGTTGTCATAATATATACTGAAATAGATGCTGCCGTATTATACAGTAAACTAGATGTGGTCATATAATGTAGTAAAATAGATGTGGTCATATTATATAGTAAAATAGATGTGGTCATATAATGTAGTAAAATAGATGTGGTCATATAATGTAGTAAAATAGATGTAGTCATATAATGTAGTAAAATATATGTGGTCATATAATGTAGTAAAATAGATGTGGTCATATTATATAGTAAGATAGATACAAGTGTATAGTAAAACAGATGTTGCCGTATTATATAGTAAAATTGGATGTGTACATATTATATAGTAAAATAGATGTTGCCTTATTATATAGTAAAATAGGTGTGGTCATATTATATAGTAACAATGATGTGGTCATATTACGTAGGAACATGGGTCTGGTCATATTATACAGAAAAATAGGTGTGGTCATATTATATAGTATCAATGATGTGGTCATATTACGTAGGAACATGGGTCTGGTCATATTATATGGTAACACTATTGCGGTCCTATTCACTATACAAGGACTTAAATTTCATATTTGATAACACGAGTAAATGAGATCATTTCAAATGAGATATGCTCTTGTATAATATACTGGAACAAAAAAGAAACTTGCGCGAGACTTTAATGGGACTGTTTCCACATATGTGTATATTAACAGTTTTTGTTCGTATTTGTTATTGTACAATAATTAAAAATCAATTCATCAAAGCTCATTTACAGTCTGAGAATTATCAATTTCATTGGATTTTTCAATTTCATTTAAGGCAGTTGTCGATTCAATTTTTTTTGCTTTAGTAACGAGTATGCCCACTGCTAACATTGCTAAGAGCTTGGCAGCGACGACGCATTGAGTGGATTATTAATTTGAGCCTGGAGTATATTATTCTACTCTTCTATCAAAGTTTCAATGAGCTCATTGACATTACCAGGGGGTTTTGGCGTTGTCGTGCACGTGTGTCAAGATTTTCCCAAAGGTGCTCTATGGGCTTTTGGAGGGCCAGTCGTCTATGAAATCAATAGTGTTGTTTCGCAAGAACTGGATATTGTCATGGGCGACGTGAGGTCTGGCGATGTCTTGCTGAAACACAGAAATAACGCAGTGATCTTGTAAGAGAGGAACAACGTGTGGGACACGGACATGGTCTCTATACTTTTGAGCTTTCAAATCACCATTAATGACCACTAATTGGGTACGATGCCCATACCCAATGTCGGCCTAGACCATCACGGAACCCCCACCGCCAAAACGGTCCCGCTGAAGAACGCAACAGTCAGCGTAACGTTTATTCCTACGTCGGTAGACCCTGATCCGACCATCACTATTGGACAATGCAAACCTGGATTCATCAAAAAAAAACCGTCCGCCAGTATTGCCTTGTGGTCTACCGCTACGCACAAACCTCCGTCTCAGACTTCTAACTGACTGTACAGATGATCCAACGTGCGCAGCAATCTCTTCCGTTGAAACTCCTGCCTCCAGCATCCCAACAGCTCTATCTCTCTTAGATGTTTCGCAATTCGAGGCATCGAAATTTTGCCCAAATTGTATTGATATAAAGTCGTTTAGGTATTATTATGTTTATAGTCGTCTAGTGCAATAATTTGCATTGAAAAAAAGTTTACACATGTCAACCAGATATGACCATCCCGTGCGTGCACGTGGAAATGGACATCGCATGATATCACACGATATCGTTCGACATGAGGTGATTATCTGACCTGTTTCTAAAACTAGGACGTCAGTGTTAACTACGACAAATACACATTTTTCTACATTTGTTTAACCTTTTAAGTTTAAGACCTTTTTTGCGAAAGTTTCTTTTTTGGTTCAGTGTATATTTATAGCTTCAGCAACCATTACAGTGAGGCGTGTTCATACGACAGAGGTCTAGGGTTATCACTTCCGAAATAGAAGTTTCTGCACCATGTTGTTTAACACGATATAACTTAACGCACTCGAATTTCTAATAACGCGAGTCTACAGTTAGGTGAAACAGTATGCTACACTTAACCAATAAAATTTTCGTCCAGTCCAAAACCATGAAGCAGAAATCTTTTTTCTCCATTTTGTTTAATCAATCGCGACTAATGAATGACAATACAAGCAAACCATAAATATCTGAAATGTATCGACCAGGCGCAAAGGAATAATCCAGGACTGTTCTAATCGTCTACTAATCGTCTATCTATACGTCTGTTTTCAAACACTCATAGGGTGAAGGTCACGATTTGGTAAAGGTCACGGAATCAATCTATCGGAGCGTGTTGTAAATAAACGACTAGTCGATGATTTTCGGACAGCAATGATAGTTTCGTATGTCATCGTTTCTATCTACATGGGCTCAATAACAAATGCATACAAATACAAAATATGGTTCGATTACGCTCAAGTAAATCAGACCAAAAATATTTTTAAAAAAATGTGAAAAATCTGCAAAACTTAGATCAGAATGATCAAAATTTCGAAAATAATATTCCGACGTTTCATAATTTTTCTATTTTGGCTATATATTTTTCAATGTG
This sequence comes from Lutraria rhynchaena, assembly GCA_008271625.1. Taxonomy (NCBI): domain Eukaryota; kingdom Metazoa; phylum Mollusca; class Bivalvia; order Venerida; family Mactridae; genus Lutraria; species Lutraria rhynchaena. The sequence continues at coordinate 835,117 of VIBL01000184.1, read as the reverse complement.
GACTAATCAATGTTCTGACCAAGATGTAGATTAAACCGGTTCAGTTCCTGTTGACTGTGGCGCACTGCAGCATGGAACGGGAACCAGTCCAGGGATCGACGAAGAAGACATTTTAGAAGATATTGTTTGGATCAATCCGCAAAAGATCGCGTGCCTTCGATAGACATAGAAAGTGGGTGGGGTTAGGTCCCGTTATTGTTGATGCTATTTGACAACAATACTGGATTATTATTCGAGTTACCAGATAATTGTACACCATTAGACATGTTTAATATTATATTTGATAATGATATGTAGGAAGTAATGATTGATCAAACAACTATTTATACTTTTAACCAGATTGTCAATGCACAGCTGAAACTTTATATAGTCGCCTTCAAAAAAGGAGAGATTTGACCGTTTATAAAATGTAGGTTTTCATTCCACGTGTCCTACTGATAGGAATGGTTAGGAAGCCTTCTGTGGAAGACTACTGGACAACAACTGAATGCTCAACTTCCTTATTTTTACCAAACATATGTGATTATATCGAATAATAGATTTCTTCTGCTGCTGTCGAACTTTCACATTGTGGATAATTCGTCTGACATATCAGCTACGAGTATTAGACCATGTTTGAGTAAGCTGCAAACTGGCTTCCAGAAATATAGACCGGAGCGTGAACTAAGCTTATATGAAGGAACGTGTCCATTCAAGGATCATGTGAAATTTAGGGTATATAATCCAATGAAGCCAAGCAAGTTTGGAATAAAGCTATATACATGTATCAACATTGTGAGACCGAGTCTGAATACTGTAACAGACGTTTATCATGGTGCCACGGATTGAGGTATGTTCAGGTTTTTGAATTTACACCGACGTCTGCGGTAGTGTAGGGTATGATGGCCAAAATGGGCTAACTTTCAAAAGCACTCCATATTTATTCTTATAACTTTACAGAAAGACACATTCAGCACATCAGACCTAAGCCTGGCGCAAAGAAGCAGCGGGTTGTTTATAATTACATCATATGTAATCCAGAATTAATAAATTACATTGTGTTTAAAAGGAAGCAGATTGCATTTGAGCGTATACAATGTGAAAAAGCTATGTGCTATCCAGAGTGTTTTAGACAACATGACACTATGAAGAAATATGACACGAATCCAAATCCAGGCCAAACCCAAAATGGTTTGAAGTGATAGAATCAGGATTAAGTGATGTTGACTCTGACTCTGTTTAATAAAAATATATAATATAAACAGTGTATAAACAATGTAATTATAGTGTAAATAATGTATGTATGTACTCCAGCAAGTCTTAACAAGTATTTTGGAATATTGTAGTATTAACTGTGATGGACAGACACTTTCATGTCAGTTATATTTGACTTATTATCTGATAGTACTTCTTCCCAAAACAATGATGTACTATATAATAAATACGAATAGAATTGTCTTTATTTGATATTTTGACGAAAGAATTGTGTAAATACTGTATAATTGTTATGAATGTTGTATTGTTCATTAAAAATATAGTTTTCATATCACCATAATAATTATATATCATTGTCGCTTTTTTGGTCTATTTTTTTAGACTCAACAATTATCAATAGTTGGTAACATTTAATTGAAACCAGTGATTTAATCAGGGTGCAAGATGACAGAAGATAAACTATTACAGTAGTGATGCTACTGATAAGCCATTACTTATAGCAGGATAAGGGTTAAATGTAGAGCTAAATATGTATTTAATCGAGAACATTATTAGACTGACATCAATAGACCTATAGTTCGTGTGAGAAGTAAAAATATTGATTAATATTCGTATAATATATATAAGTTTTAAAACCTATTTCTATTTGTATACATTTAATTTTGTAAGTATAATGGTAGTATTCAATATATGAGTAGTTACTGTTGCCAACAGTAGTTACATGACTCTGAATTGTTTTACATATTCATACACGGCACGTTACAAAACAGACACAATTTACACAACAAGAAGAAGACAAAGAATTAACCATGTTGCATTCCTCCAGCATTTATACACATTTCTAAAATCGCCTTCCGTCAATACTTTAATTACTGGTTGTGTTTGCTCCTCAGCGCAACGCATATTTGGGATAGAGTAATTTTTCTGACATGGGAAGATAGCAATGAATGGTTCAATTGGCATGGTGAAATAGCAATGAATAGCTCAACAAGACAGTTTGATTGATTAACGGGGATCATCTGAAAGTTAGCGAAACCGTGCAAAGTGTTCAAAATTGAAAGCTTTGTGTTAATTACCTTGCTGTCATAACATATTTGGGTTTCCAGCTGATATCATGTTCGTTCCTCTTTAACACACTTTTTTGTGCTTGAGGAAAGCAGTTTACTCGAACAATACAGCAAGTAAAACTGCATCTTGTCCAAATCGAAACGGACTGTACAATACACGGTAATTATTGAATGACCCTCGTCGGTTTACCTTTTGATGGTGAGTCATATTTCTGCTGCAGACGCTACATGGAATTGAAGATACTGGCGGGGTTTAGTAACAGTGGCGGGCTACATGTAAGACGAATTAATCTGTTAATTGCGAGATGTTTATTTAAACTTTATTTACCAAAAAAAATCAGTATGTTCACAGTTAACTCCCTGCCACTCGATGAATGATTCAAGCGATTTAAAAGGCTATTTTTGGATGTTATAGTACCAGAGTAGAGTGTTACAAGTATGAGCATTTCCTAAATTTAAATCGCTGTTTAGCCAAATATTAGAGCTAAGAATAGAATATTTAATAAAGATTTCCTAGAAATTTCATTTCTGGTTTCATTTCTTAATTAGAGTTAGCAACACATTCTATATTTATGACAATATTAAACAGGTTCCCGTTGACTTTGGTTGTACAGAGACAATGTTCCTTTGGTGCACTGCAACATGGAATGGTGACCATCAACGATGCTATAAAACTGCCCCAAAAGAGCATATGTAAAACACATAACTAAATATCGCAGTATCGCATTCAGACGAAACAAAGGAATTCATGATGAGCTACACTAGCATTCATATCTAAATATTAATCAAATAAAATCCCTTTTTGTGGAAATAGACTCGTTTCTAAACAATGTTTTTGAGTGAATTATTCGAAATATTGTTTACTCGGTTGTTCGTAATTTTGAATGACTATAAGTGATGAATACGTTTTACCATTTCCTACTTTTTGCTCTCTAGTATAATTCTCGACAGATTTCCAGCCCACTCAGGGTAGGCAGCCAAACTAAAACATAGAAAGCGAGTGAGTTGGTCTTACTAGAACATAAGATTAATATTTCACAAGCGAAAATGGTTGTCACCTTCGGTTCTGTTCGGTGACCAATATCTGGCCTTACTAAGATGTCACCTTGTGTTCTAGTGGGAAAATTATATTACACATAGGACTGTAGAGCGACTAAGCACAAAATCATCGTATGTTCAAAATCCGAACTATCGTTATACCAAAATTACATGTATTTTATATTTTACGGTAAGTAATCACTATCTTCGAGACGACCCCCGTGATTATTTTTTAAAGATACAAAGGTTTAGGAATGGTCATGAAGGCATTGTGTGCTCAAGTAAACTATTACAAACTGTGAGTGTTTTCATTTTTAGCTGCTTAGCAGCAAAAGCAGTTTGTCGGTGGATGTTATGTACATAGTTCAAACAAGTGTCTGTGCCTCACAGCGATCTGATCAGCTTATACGACACAGTTTTTACAATCAACAAATATCGACCTCACTTGAGTATCCAAATAGTTGGTGTATAGAGCAAACACTTATAACATCTATGATGCATAACACATCAACATACATTTCTTAATACATTAAAGCACATTTTTTACTGCTTGCCTCCTTGTATAATTTTGACTTTTGTTAAGAAAGGTTTCCGGGTATTCATATAATTGATAACGCATCTCTAGTACACAGTTCTAGCAACATGGATGTTTTCATCGTAGAACTGATAACACAGTTCTAGTTTTATTTATCAGCGTATGATTTCATGTTTGGTTAATTTCGGTCCGTAAGTGACAAAGTCGGTCGCTTTAATGCCAACAAAGTTGAGACATTGGATGTGTTCGTGAAAAATTATGACACATTAAGAGATGAACAAAAAAACTGAGGAAAGATAAAAACTAAACGAGACTCGGTCTCGTGCTATGGAATTCTTTCCAGACGTTGAATGATTAGGAACCACAACTCTGGTCAGAGATGTGGAAATAATCTCGTGAAGAACTCTTACAAGGGAGAGAATTGGTACAGGGCTGTAGATAGTACGAAGTCAATTACGCTTCTTTTGCTATGTTATGTTTATAACAATAATTGTACGTTGCTTTTTGACTTCTAAAATACCGGTGAATAAAACACGACACAACCATACACAGACACTACCTTGAAATTAAATTACATATGATTACAGGAATGGGTTAATATACCGGAATGCGTTATATGTAGCCGCCGCTTCAAACATTTTGTTATATGTACATATAAATAAAGGGTTACTTCACATTGAGATTACAATTTTACGTTTGATTTTGTATGACGATATGACAAACAAAATAATTTTATCATAGAGGAGGAGAAAATCAAGACATGTGCTCGTTTTCTGATTATTTTTTTGTCGGTATTTTCGGTTAGTATTTAGTTTATACTAATTTATTTTAGCTCGATTGTGAAACAAGCAATTTTGCGTATATTAATCCCGCTAGAGTCTGCTTCCGGGATACTACACTAATACTGCGTCCAAAAATGCGATTGTGAAGTTTATGAACGAAGCCCGTCGAAGCCGGGATTCGAACTCAGGACCTTCGGATCAGATATCGGACGCGCTACCTCTTGACCAAGATGCCTCCCCGGACAGTATTTAACGGTCAGACACTTTAGATAGTCTATGTGGATTACCTCGGAAACCATTCGACTTGAAATAAAATATTATCACATCTATCGCGTGTTTTAATTGTAACAGTTGTAATGGAAGTAAATATTTTAACTTAAAATATCCTTCAGGTTATAATTTATATCTTCCTTTAACGTTGATCGATCTACAACCACATGATACATCGTACCAATCAACTATATAATATACCATATAAACGTGAGAGAGTTCCAGTGTTTTTACAGCAATAACGTGATTAAACAAGATGCGCACGTGATACTACATGAATGTTACATAATTCATTTATGTCTGAGTGGTTTTATTGTGATTTTATGGTTAAAACTTTAGCTATGTACCGATCTTCGTTTTGCCGCTAAAACTCTTAAAATGTCAATATTTGTTTGAATTGCATTTGAATTTTATACATACTTGAAGCGTTTTATTACTAAACATCAAGTATTTCTCTTACATATAACCGTCACTAACACACGTCTACCTTTGTGTATACGATAGTATAACTACACATTGACTTTTGTTTGAAAGTTATCATCTATAGCAATGTATAAAATTACGAAAATTAAATTATTCATTTAAAACCTGTATACTACAGTCAAATAATGATAAAAGTGAATTTATATAATGGATTGTTTAATGTACAAACTGCAATAACAATCTCATTACCAAGTGGAAAAATTGATGGGTATTCTTTTCATACAAGCATAATAAATGTGAATCCTAGGAATGCAAATGGGATTGAACGAACGTAGAGAAATAAAGAGAGTCAAGCAAATAGTGTGTAGTCTAGAAACTATTATATCTTCTGTCAAGAGCTTCATTAAAAGAACACAAAACATCGCCTGGTTTACTTCATTACGAACATATCACTGTCAGTATTTAGATCCGTGTATTTAGTAGCATTACGTTGGTAAAATATTATATAGGCGCTAATAAATATGAACAAGCTTGATGAATATCGTGCACCTTGTTCAATATTAGACATCTATGTCAGTGGATTATAACAAGATGTAGCCAGGCGTATAAGATCTGTATTTGAAATATGTACGTTTTGTATTAACCTTGTGTACAGATCCTGAAACTTGTGTATAGATCCTGAAACCTGTGTAAAGATCCTGAAACTTGTGCATAAATCCTGAAATTTGTGTATAAAACATGTGTATAGAGCCTTGAAGTTGTATATGACACCGGTGTATACAGTCTGTATTTTGTATATGACACCGGTGTATGCAGTCTGTATTTTGTATATGACACCGGTGTATACAGTCTGTATTTTGTATATGACACCAGTGTATACAGTCTGTATTTTGTATATGACACCAGTGTATACAGTCTGTATTTTGTATATGACACCGGTGTATACAGTCTGTATTTTGTATATGACACCGGTGTATACAGTCTGTATTTTGTATATGACACCGGTGTATACAGTCTGTATTTTGTATATGACACCGGTGTATACAGTCTGTATTTTGTATATGACACCAGTGTATACAGTCTGTATTTTGTATATGACACCGGTGTATACAGTCTGTATTTTGTATATAACACCGGTGTATACAGTCTTTATTTTGCATATTACTTGCATTGAATACTCTAAAGGTTGTATATGACATCAGTGTATAGGCTAAAAGTTGTGATAATAGACGTGGATACTGTATTTTCCCTTAGAGAATTCGCCGTATTTAGAAATCAAGCTAAATAAAAATATCTTAATAGTTGCTGATGACTGGGAATGTCATCCCATTGTCAATAATCAGTACCCAGAAAGAATACATCAATCTTTTCTAGACATGATGCTGGAAAAAGCTTAGTATAATAGTTGACTTCCCAAGGAAAAAGAATACCCTGAGCATTATATTGACAACATATCCGAGTTTGAAACAAAAAACAAATGTGAACCCATGTCCTCCATCGATAATAGTGATATTTACATTGTCCTTTCTGATACAAACAAAGCCTGGCGACCTACACCCAAATCGACGAATGTGCAAGAAAACATGAAAACATATGTACAAGGTATCAGAGATGACTTGCGTGACTCAGAACACCTAATCTCGTTGAACGACAAATCCATAGAAGATTCTTCGATACACTAAACACTAAACAACAAGCTCCATTTTTTTGTATTTTCAACCATTGAAAAGAGTTTACCTACCAAAATGAAAACATCACGTAACCATGAATGAACACAAACCTCGAGTAAATGATCCGAAGAAAAAAAGTGCTATGAAAACTTATCCAAAGCCGGATATTACAGCACAAGATACACAGTGCCAACAGGGACAGTTAATTAAGATACACAGTGCCAACAGTGACAGTTAATTAAGATACACAGTGCCAACAGGGACAGTTAATTAAGATACACAGTGCCAACAGGGACAGTTAATTAAGATACACAGTGCCAACAGTGACAGTTAATTAAGATACACAGTGCCAACAGTGACAGTTAATTAAGATACACAGTGCCAACAGGGACAGTTAATTAAGATACACAGTGCCAACAAGGACAGTTAATTAAGATACACAGTGCCAACAGGGACAGTTAATTAAGATACACAGTGTCAACAAGGACAGTTAATTAAGATACACAGTGCCAACAGGGACAGTTAATTAAGATACACAGTGTCAACAGGGACAGTTAATTAAGATACACAGTGTCAACAAGGACAGTTAATTAAGATACACAGTGTCAACAAGGACAGTTAATTAAGATACACAGTGCCAACAGGGACAGTTAATTAAGATACACAGTGCCAACAAGGACAGTTAATTAAGATACACAGTGTCAACAGGGACAGTTAATTAAGATACACAGTGTCAACAAGGACAGTCAATTAAGATACACAGTGCCAACAGGGACAGTTAATTAAGATACACAGTGTCAACAGGGACAGTTAATTAAGGACCAGTGTCAACAGTGACAGTTAATTAAGATACACAGTGTCAACAAGGACAGTTAATTAAGATACACAGTGCCAACAGGGACAGTTAATTAAGGACCAGTGTCAACAGGGACAGTTAATTAAGATACACAGTGCCAACAGGGACAGTTAATTAAGATACACAGTGTCAACAGGGACAGTTAATTAAGGACCAGTGTCAACAGGGACAGTTAATTAAGATACACAGTGCCAACAGTGACAGTTAATTAAGATACACAGTGTCAACAAGGACAGTTAATTAAGATACACAGTACAACAAGGACAGTTAATTAAGATACACAGTGTCAACAGGGACAGTTAATTAAGGACCAGTGTCAACAGTGACAGTTAATTAAGATACACAGTGTCAACAAGGACAGTTAATTAAGATACACAGTGTCAACAAGGACAGTTAATTAAGATACACAGTACAACAAGGACAGTTAATTAAGATACACAGTGTCAACAGGGACAGTTAATTAAGATACACAGTGTCAACAAGGACAGTTAATTAAGATACACAGTACAACAAGGACAGTTAATTAAGATACACAGTACAACAAGGACAGTTAATTAAGATACACAGTGTCAACAGGGACAGTTAATTAAGATACACAGTGCCAACAGGGACAGTTAATTAAGATACACAGTACAACAGGGACAGTTAATTAAGGACCAGTGTCATTGACTTCCATTGCATGTAAACTATTGAAACGTATAGTACACAGTAACATCATGTGGCACTTTCACAACTACCAACATGGGTTTCTCAAGCGTCGCTCCAGTCATACATAGCTGATTACAACCATCCAACAGACAGTTCAAACACTGCTAGGGCAAAAAGGTGGATGTTGTATTTTTAGACTTTGCTAAAGCATTCAACGAAGTTCCTCTTGCCCGACTACTGCTTAAGTAGGACCAAAAAAGTGTAAGAGGAAACATCAAGAAATGAACGCGGTCTCTCCTTACGAATAGGACGCAACAGATCGTCCTGAATTACAGTAAGTTTAAGTCAGTGGATGTCAGGTGTCTCTGACAAAGGACAGAACGTGGGAAATTGCTACTTTTAGCCACCATCAATGGCCTACCAAATGATACGAAATCATTATCATCAAAGCTTTTTGCTGATGACAACGCTGTTTTACAGGTCATGGATGGAAAGATACTGGGCACATGAGATTTAACGCGTTCAAAAAATAAATGTACAGATCTCTGTTTGAAACAATGGTTTCAACGTCAGTTAACACTGACAGGAAAAACTACAGAAGTGAAAACATTTGCCATACAGAAGTGGAAGCATTTGCCTTACCAAACTAATATATCCGCAATAGTTGTATCAAACGCACCATTACCTGTTCTAAATTTTGTGGAAGCCCAAGTCTTTAAATTTCAGATAAAACAACACGCCAACAATTATATCAAATGCATGAAAATGGAGGACACTAATTGACATAAATAAAATCATTCATAAAATCCATTAAAGTATATGTGTAAAAAATACTCTAAACAAAATTGGGGTACACGGAAAATCTTGTTTAATAAATTATTGAACTAAAATAATACGGAGGAAAACAATTGTTTGAGTGCAATATAGATAAATATGACATAAACATTTTAGTCGGAATTTATAAATGAAGTATCTAAAGCATGATACAAAATACAAACAAAATGAAAAACACAAGGAAATTGTAATATGAAACTAATATTAACAAGTAAATACTGTGGAATAAATCAGGCGTTAAGTTTGCTTTTAAGACCATATTCTACCAGAACTGGTATGAACCAGGTATTATATACCTAGAGATGACTATAAGATAAAATGTTTCTGCAGCCTTGATAAAATGAGATATTTGCACAATAACTAACTCATACTCAGAATTTATGAAATTCAAAGCGCTTGTCGACTGTATTCAAAACAAAAATACACACGAGCTTTAAGATCAGAGAAACCAAACAATAGCAATAAAATGTGTCTTTTTCCAGAAATATTGGGACATAAAAATAAATTTACAAAATTTCCTATATGCAGTACAGCATATCTACGTTCACATGCGATATGGACTCAAAAATTAACAAAATCGATGATAAAACATAAAATAGAAAAAAGGTTTACATATTACACATAACAGAAAAAAGGTTTACATATTACCAATAACAGAAAAAAGGGTTTACATATTACACATAACAGAAAAAAGGTTTACATATTACACATAACAGAAAAAAGGTTTACATATTACACATAACAGAAAAAGGTTTACATATTACACATAACAGAAAAAGGTTTACATATTACCAATAACAGAAAAAAAAAGGTTTACATATTACACATAACAGAAAAAAGGTTTACATATTACACATAACAGAAAAAGGTTTACATATTACACATAACAGAAAAAGGTTTACATATAACACATAACAGAAAAAGGTTTACATATTACACATAACAGAAAAAAGGTTTACATATTACACATAACAGAAAAAAGGTTTACATATTACACATAACAGAAAAAAGGTTTACATATTACTAATAACAAGTACAATTGGTACATCATTAAGAAAAATCCAATATATAATACTAACACCGACTCTGCCTACTATGGTGGAATACTTCTGCCACCAGATAACCACTTAACAAAATGGCTATATCTTCTCGATCGCGGTACAGAGTTTTATATCCTGTTCTCTCATTATTTTATTTAATGCGTTGAGATCCCCTCGATTGCAGTTTTTATATTAGGAGGGAGGTTTGTATTTCCTAATAGAGATTCTCGATGTTTCCTAAAGATAGGGAATAGACATCTATGGTTTGGTGTTTAGTGAGGGGTTTTCTCAAAGAAGTATATACATAAAACAAGACACATTATGAAATCTTTCACTTTAATTACAAATTGTACATAGATGAACCAATATCCCTTTTCCTGCGTATTAAACCTGTACAAATTGTTACAACACGAGGGAAACTGCTGTTTTATATCTCCATGTACAAATTGTTACAACACGAGGGAAACTGCTGTTTTATATCTCCAAACAGTTCCTATAACATTTAACGTCCCTAGTGGCGTGTTCAACACAAACCCAGTACTTGCGAATACGTTTATTTTACGGCACTTACGTTTGTTAATCCAGAAGCGTAGCTGGGCTGCAGTATACATGTATTCAATTTTGATAAAGTAAAAAGATATTCATTAGACCGTTTAGCACGGTTTCACGTGATTTTATTTGTAAACTTTGGTGAACTTGATGTTGGTAAACTCATTCAAGATTCGGATTGGCAAATGACAAGACGTGATACTTACTCAGTATAATATTTTGTATCACATCTGACCCAAGAAGTATTCAGGAAAACTTGGACTCCAATGCAGCTGAAAACGTCGCTTCAGTTCCTAGAACTCTTAATGGTGTTGTGAGAGAACCGTCTTTGAATTTAGTTGACAACAACTTTTCAAGGAATGGGGACATTGAAAATATGGACTCTGGTACACATGGCAGCTTCAAGACACAGAAGCACGTGTCACATGTAAGCCCTCGGAGGATAATACAGATGTTTTTATGCATTTGAACTTTTGTATTTTGATTCTCAACTGAAAGTTTTAAAGAAAAAATTCTCTATTTCTTCAAAATTTAAGGATAAAACACATAAGATCCAGTTTGAATTCAATAAAGATGTTAGATAATAGATAAATAAATGCTCTATTCTATAAACTAAGAAACTATTCTCTATAGTACTGCTAAATCTTTGCTCAAAACAGTGAGTTACAGAAACAAACTTATTCAAGTTGCTGACATCTCCCCCGGGGGTTGGGCTGCGAAGAGAGAATATGAGAAACCCTCACTTGGTAGCGATAGTTAATAAGAAAAGCGGCTAAAAGCCGCAGAAAATAAGGTCGTTAAAAAGCTAAAAACTGGACATTTACCGTCTCAATCTTATGTAATTTAACGCTGTAATATTTTTTCTTTCATGCCATCTAATGACATAGGTGGGATGTCTGGTTATGGTGGGCGTATTTCGTGGGAGAGGCCCCTCCGATAGTGTTCAGCTTGGTTTCCATTTCTAGGTGTTAGTATTTCATGTGCAATGCTGTCAGTTGCACCAACAGCTTGTAGTGTTTTGTCCAACCTATACCTCATATCTTCCACAGTTAATGGAACGTTTCAAATACAATTTAAATATTGGAATCCCAGATGACACTGGTTTCATCTTTGACTGTGTAAGTACTAGCGTTGAAAAATGCGGGAAGTATAATTATATTGGATAGCTCCTAAGCCACACTAACATTAGCAAAACAGCAAAAAAGCAATACAAGTGAATGAGTTGTGTATATGCAAATTACGCACACGCAAATGTTCAACCAGCTGCAAAAGTGTTTCACCAGTTAGTTGGAAAAAGTGATACGTAATGATCCGCAAACATGCGGAATAACTTCCATCCTCTGTATGAATGATGTCTGCATTAAACAAACGATGTCTTCCGCGACAAAATGGATCGTGACGTAACCGCGACACTGATTAAATCGAGACCAGCTGTTGTTGAAACCACTTGAGTCACATCGGTTGGTGGTTTAACTAATGCTGGTCGTAAGGCTGGAACCATTGTTCTGGTCCGACGATCCATACATCTAAAAGGAAACACAAATTGTTTCAGTAATTTAAAAAAAAAATTCTTGCGTTCATGTGTTTAAAGAAACCATTACATTGAAAACGTTCCGCGTTCTCACATGTACGCCCCTGAAATAAGCTAACTGACATATTTAGTCCACGATGTTTTCGTGACTGTGGCAATTTCGGACTGGTTTCTTTCACTTTTTCACGGCGGAAATAGACATTCATAATCTAGCTACGATGAATTATGTTACAAGAATACCAAATTCGTAATAATACATGTATGTACACTACCTATAGTCGTTATACACGTACTTGTGCAGCTGGTCTTTAATCTGGATAGAAAAGAAGCGTTACTATCGGAGTGTTTCGTCTTGAAGCAATCCTGGCTCGTAAGACCGGGGTGTTAACTCAGGGTTTGGATTAGCCGCGTGATCACGTGATGTTAAGCATTTGTAATCCTCGTCAGTGACACTGTTGTGCACGCTCTCCGATGCATACTTGTATATAAAATGCGTTTTATTTGACGTACATTTGACGTTATTATTGCACAAGAGGAAGAAATTTGTAAAAATTGGAACAGAAGAATGTATACTGATTCTTCGGGCCTATGTGAATCTTCCTACCAGCTGGTCTGAGATTTTGATTGCAGTCAAGGAAAACTTTGAATGGAAGCGAAAAATGTGAAAAATGTGTACCAAACTGACAATGTGAAACAACTGGGAGACCGTATGTCAGAGACGCTCAGTGCACTGATGTATTTTTTTTAGAAGATGTTAAAGATAATGATATAAGGTAAATGTATTTGTTTTGAAATTTTAAGAACTTGTTTTAAGACTTCAAGGCGAGTTTTGGAGATCATTTTCGTCAGATGCGCGTCATGCGTTGTCAACTACACTGTCATAATTATTACAGTCCAACCTGTACAAACGACCACATCCGATAAAGCGCGATCCTATCAACGGCCGACAGAGGTATTTCTTCTAAAATACCCCTTTATATAGCGTGACCCTGTTCAACGCGGTCAGCGGCCTCAAAATTTTAAGCAATTTGTATCCTATAAAGGCAAGCGTCCTTTGTGATTTTCATGTTTTAGAAAATATTACAAGCGCACATGTTCATTACGTCATAACATCTATGTACAAGCAATGATTAATTTAAATGGTATAATTAATTGTACGTAGCATAATTTTAACTAGGATTGCAAGATATAAAGAGGCTAGAGACCAGACTGGTGATAGTTCATGACCCTTAGCAGGTGGAAAATGGAACTTACAGTAAAGCTCAATACTCCAGACCAGTCACATCCAACAATGATTACAATACACAAACTCATTGTCCATCTCAACCGAGTCCAAACTATAGAGACAAACCACATTCACCAGACGCTCTGAAAAGTCGACCACATACTCGGCGAGAGGATGAAGAACGCCAAGTCTGAAGAAAATAAGAGGGTTTTATCGCAAATTATCCGTGAAAAGCAGGAGGCATACAACCAATTTATAATGAAAAGGATTCTCAAATTACTGAGATCTTTATGTGTGAGTTCATCTGATGAAAAGAAAATTAAAAATTAAATCATTGAAATGTAGCTCTGTCGTTTAGTTTATTAACCTAATTTATGGTTAAATTCCCATAGAAAACAGGTCCTGCCTTTGACAAAATTGTTTTAAAAAAGCGGGTACGTTGAATAAACCAGGCGACCATGATCAACATAAATCGTTACCTGAAAATATTGTCTAAATAACTATGAAGTAATATCATGGATTTTTGACATTCTGCTTGATTGTGAAGTTCTTACATCGTGCTCCAGTACCACATCCAAATAGAGGTACTGTCAAACCTATTTTGGCGGCCACCTCCGAATAAAGGCAATCCTGTGAATGAAGGCCATTCTTTGAAAACCCGTTATTGATTATTTAGAACAAACAGACCTCCGAAGAGTCACCTGTCAAGAAAGGTCACATTTTTCTTTCCAAGGGTGGCTTTTGTTCACAGGTTTGACGGTATTGTCGAACTCCCCGAGATTTGCTTATGTGCTAACTACATTATAGATACAACATAGCAAGTTCAAGGGCAGAAACTGTCCAACTTTGAGTATTTTGCTCTTAATCATTGTAAAGATTTGGATGTGAAATGTACCAGGCTTAAACCAGAATGTTATGAAGGCAACTTGCTGGTAATTTGATATTAATCCCATAGTGTTATATTGGAGTACGCTGTATCCAAGTTGGTTACAAACTTACCAATTGACCAATGGACGACATGGGTTCTTTACAGAGCGTTAATACACATAAGATGTCAGTTATTGCTTCGTCATTCCAGGGGAGTAATTTGCACTGTTTCGTTTTGCTCACTATTAAATGTATCCTGTACTATCGTGCACATGCATCCACATTGCGAATGAGTTTGATTAAGATTGAGAGCTAGATGTGAAGTCATTTTGAAGCTGTTCTTAAACGTACGTTATTGTCGGGAAGGCAGAAAGCAAAACCCCAAAAGCTCAGTTTATCTTCGAATTCATAGAAATAAGACATTCCCCAGAAAGAAGAGCTATACTCAGGATGCGTAGCCGTCATATGGAATTTCATCTAATATTCACAAACACACAATTTAATATCGGTGACATGTATGGCGATTCGGCGGTTTTGCATATTTACACTTTGAGAACCCTTACTAATTTACTACGATTTCGACCTCGGTTTCCCGTCTCTGTCTACCTTCGCAAATCTCTGATACCAGAACCGGATCGTACACAAATACTCTAAACTGTATACAAACAGTTAATTGTGAATAACCCATTGTTTACAATTTCAAGTTTGGTTCAAGATTAAAATTAATTGAAAGTTATAAAAATCTAGTTTGTAACTGAAGGTTCCATCGTGGGAATCTTTATTTGCCTGATAATTGTTGATTTTAGTCGTATCAGCAATTTACATGTCACAATGAGAATTAAACTACTGCCCAGTCATGATCAGATATCACCACGGTATTAAATTGTTTTACCAAGAACATGACTTCGTTCAAAGTATTGTCTTCAAACTAAGTTTCATACACCTAATTTCGGTCGAATTCGCCGCCCACAGTCGTGTCTCGACTGTAGCTACTGCGGTAGAACTTGAAACTTTTCTGTGACCAGCGGCATAATTACAGCCTGTCAAATAAGATTAGCGCAAATATTATATCGTTCGCAACCGTCTAATTTAATCAACCATTTAAACACGTCTTACCAACAAGGTCATTTTCCAGTTGTACATTTTAGTTATAAAAGATAATTATGAAATATGAAAATAAAACGACGGATTCTTACATTCATGGCCATAAGTGTGTTCAGATCAAAGGACTTTTTTGGCCAAAATTGATGAACATTTACCTGTTCGCTCTGACAGACACGTGTTCGCCATAGTTTTTATTAAGTACTACGGGCTTATAGCGCATATGTGCAATTTGGAACATTTCAAGTCTACGTCCTGTCAGTGCTTTGATTATCATGTTTTTTTAGAACAGAGGGTAGTAAATCCTGCAGACTTATGTTCAGTAACATTGCTTTCCTGAAGATTCTATTATTAATGGAATATAGTTTATTTTTGCGTGAAATTGTACTTTTATTGTTATTTATTGTATTCACAATTGCCTTTGAGTACATAAGTATATATAATTGGTCGTTTGTATCAATTTGCTATGACATAATTGCTACATAACGAAAATCATTAATATGAAATAGTTAACTAAATTATTCAATAAAAGCACATCCGATAAGTATATAATTTAAGAAAATTAAAACACTTCCGAGATGCTCATGATAGGTTTCTTCAATCTGACTGACAGAATAGGTAATACAATCAGAATAAGAACGTTCGATCAGTGGATAGGACTGAATTCTTTGCGTACCGGTACTGATAAGCATTTTGGGCTTTTTATCAATATTTGCGCGATAGCGCGTAAGAAAGAAACACAATATTAACCTGTTGTAATCAGGTAGCGAATGAAATCTTCCCAAGAGAAAGTGTACATTATCAATTGTTACAGTAGTTCATTTCATAGTATGATAGTTATGAAATTCGTTTTACCGGACATTACATTTGATAAAGTTATAACCAGTTGATTAGATACATGACAGGAATATGAGAACGTTGAAGTGTTATATCTTTGAGAGATCTGTACTTAAGGAGAGAATGGCAAATCTTCACAGCTAATATAGACTTCAAAAACGAGTGCAGCTGTCTTATTACATTATTTATACACAATGCCATTGACATCTAGACAAAATGTGTTAATCATGTCACCGGAATTATTACAAAAGTTGGAATCAGCTAATAGACAGGAGGAAACTGTGCATCACATAACTGAACCACCACATCTTGTCACTGTGCTAGAAAAGAAGTTGGATAGTGCAAAGGAAATATCCTTCCCTAATGAAATGCCACAAGTAAAACCGAGCCAGCAAGCGTTTGATAGCAACATGCAAAACACCGATGAAAATAATGAACGAAATATTAGAACTATAGAAGTTAATGAAGACGATTTTAATGTAAGCGAGAAAAATGCAGCTGATGATGAGCATGAAGACTCTATTGGTGCTGCTGATGGTGGTGAAGACAGTGAAAATAGCGACCCTGAACTAGACTTTGCTTTTGCTGATGATGAAGATGAATATGGTGATGAAGTTGGTGAAGACGATAGCAACTCAAGCGTCGCGGACATTAATTTGTCCAATGATAAAAACAGGTTTAATTTTACAGCTGATGCTCACATTGAACACCATGAACATACAGATACCTCTAATAATATTGGATTATTTGAAGTTTCAGTAGATATATCAGAACACTCGGATGATCTGTCGTCTGAAGAAGAGAATAAAAGAGATTCTTTAACAACTGATATAGTACCCACTACTTCCCGCCGGAATTCTCGTTGGAGTGCAACAGTTTTATTTCTTGCCTCAGAAGTACAAATGATGGTCAATCTAGCACATTTATCATTACCAGATGGATACGAAATAGCACCAAATAAGGTAAGTTTCCCAAAACAATTTTAGTGTTATTAAATCCAAGAATTATCTTTTATAGGTTTAATTATTAAGTATACTTTCCTGCAGGCAAATGCTACTACGTATATTATATTTTTATACTAATTCGCCTCCGAAGAGTAGAAGAGAAAATAGCAATGATTGTTTTGTCTAGCTATCATGTATAAAATTCGTCATCTATTTATTTAAACAAGGTTGTTTTCATTACAAACTGATCTGAAAAAAATAATCGGGCATATATAAAGTTTAATTTGTCCAGAATGTAGTGGTGCCCAGAATAAAATACGGACATATGTTGGTGTCCGGTTTGAATTTAGGAGTTTCCCAGATTAAAATACGGCCACATATTTAAGCCCAGTTTGTCCTGAATGTAACGATTTCACACATACATAGTGAAATGAATATGTGTTTTCAATGATACAGAAAAAGTTTTGTGTAGTCAAAATTATAAAAGATTGTAAAAAAGTATCTCTTACTAAAGGTCGCCTCTTTTAATTTCTAGAATTACTGATAGGGCTGAAATTTCTTTTTTCTAAGTAACTCATAATTTTGCTGAATGAGAAATTGCGAAATATCTTTTGCGTCGAAATATTGCGACTATCACCGAGTAACGTAACTACTTGATTGTTAGGAAACATGCTTCACTGTTTTGAACCCAAATGCATGCATGTTAATAATACAGAAAAATAATAAGAATAATTACATCAAGTTCCTTTACAGATGATCAGAGAGTTAGTGACAAGTTTTATAACAAACATTACCTATTTTTACGTAGACCACACAACATACTGAGAAACACGCTACATGATAATAAGTTGTCCTTTTCATTGTTCAGGAATCTCTGAGTAGTTTTCATATCTTCCAAATTCTCGTCAAAAGATCGTATTTTTTGGTAAGTTGATAACAAAAGAAACATTGTATTTGAGTACAGTTTGGGGTATTTTAAACATGTAAAGTTACTTTATATATAATTATGATAAATCTATATTAGTTATCACGTGTAAATCATTTATCAGAAACTTTATTTTCATACTAGTGTGGTATCATGGCGTATTTGTATCGTTTTGTTTTAATTAATTTTAAAACCTTTACTGAGAAATCCTCAACGTAACGGTTCTGAGATTCTGTCACAGTAAAACCCATGAAAACCGGACTCCCTAAAAACCAAAATAATCTGAAAATAAGACGATTTTTCTTTTCTACAATTAATAGTTCTCTGAAAACTGGAATTCTCATAAAACCGGACCTTTGGATCAGTCCGGAAAGAAGTCCGGTTTTCAAGGGTGTACTGTAATTGTTTGGTATTAATTTGTCGAGGGTTCAACACTGACTGTAGACAATTATAGGATTGTTTGATTATTTGTATTTTCGTTTTCATATAATCAATATTATCGTTAGTCGTTCTAGTAAAAATAAAATGAATGACAAACAAATTAATGAATTTGCACATTCTAATGCTAATTTAAACAAAGAAAAAATGTATCATCAACACTCGAACTATGTCTAGATTACATATGTATGACCTTTATCATCGATCAGTCAACACTGCACATTATTTACTTTTTTTGTATTTTGGCTTGGACAAAACACGTGAAACCTTTGAACGTATAGGAAACGCAAGGTGCGAGTTTTTTTATAGTTCTATTTTAAAAGCAAGTGTGAATAGACATCCTATAAATGCTGTAAATAAAATACATTAAAAACTACAGTGTTCGTCCAGCGCCATTGAACATTTGTGTAGGTGCATGTTTATTATTCTTTAAATCGTGAATTGATTATACATGAACATCGAGTTGTGTGGTCGTTAATGCTCTGCTGATTGGATATGTATGGTCAACAATATCGCAACTGACAGATGTCAAAAAGAACAATTCATGCACTCAACGTGATGTTAAAATGAGGACCGAGTTTAGTTAAATAATAGAACTGGAACGAATAAACTAGAAAATAAACTGTCCGAGACTAAACCCGAGAAGTCCACTTGACACGGTCTGTTGAGGTATATAGAATTTCATGATGTTAAAATATCGTTACGCGATCTTTCACACAATCAGCATTCGCTTAGTGCACACTTAGTCTGATCAGAACAGGAATAGTTCAAAATGTTTGGTATGAAATCTGCAAGCATTGTTCAAACCACAAGGTTAGAATCTCAAATAAGTAAAACGAACATTAATACTTATTTCTAACTCTGAACACGGTGAATTAAATCATTTATGTAGGTATATATTGTTAATATGTACTAATGTTTTATAATTATATATAAATCAGACATGTATGTGGTTTGCTGAACTCCACATCCACTGTTTACGTGTTTATTACTATAGTGAATTAAATACAGTATTTTGTTGTCCATGAAGACGACACTATAATATAACCAGTGTTAATCCACACTAACAAACATTGTTTTCCTTACATGAGCAAAGTTAAAAAATGATAAAAATCATGAAAAACTCTGAAGAAGTGTAGTCTGTGGTTGGATGTGGCTGGATGTAACTAATTCACTCAGATATAGCGTACCGCTAATATCGATAAAACATGATCAAACGGAAGAAAAACACCTGGCAAGGATGAGATCTTAATAAGGTATCCATGATCAAGGTCAGCTTAATCTCTGTGATAGAAACTGTAAAGACCAGAAATAGAAAAGGACGAATAAATAAATTAAATAGGTAGCCTACAAGATAGCAACTTTGTAGGTTAGAGCACGGCTGTCTTCAAAACGTTGGTTTAGCCAGCTGCTGTCTGCAGAGTATATGAAATAATTATCAAAGTTAGTAAAGGTGTAAAAATGTCGATCAAAATTATTTCTAGAAGTAATTCTTAGTATAATATTCAACGCACGATTTGTTTAAACTTCTCCCAACTAGGCAACTAGGAAACAATTCGTGAAAACTAAGCCAGAGAAATACTCAGGGAAATGTCGGCTATTCCAGCTGACTAGGTACTTGTGGATTGTTTAATCATTCAATAAATAAATCATCAATCTAATGATGGTATACCAGCTGAAAATATTTGCTTTATAATATGCTTAATGTACACTGACTTTCATACATAAACCTAATAATACAGTAGAGCACCACACGATACAAAGTATAATGCGACAAATATGATGAAAGTCAGTACAATAATGTTAGATATTATACGATACGATATGATACTGTAGGATACACTACGATACGGCATAATGTGATACCATAATACACGATAAGACATAATACGATACGACACGATATGATACATTATAAGACATAATACGATACGACACGATATGATACATTATAAGACATAATACGATACGACACGATATGATGCATTATAAGACATAATACGATACGACACGATATGATACATTATAAGACATTACGATACGACACAAAATGATACATAAGACATAATACGATACGACACAAAATGATACATTATAAGACATAATACGATACGACACAAAATGATACATTATAAGACATAATACGATACGACACAAAATGATACATTATAAGACATAATACGATACGACACAAAATGATACATTATAAGACATAATACGATACGACACAAAATGATACATTATAAGACATAATACGATACGACACGATATGAAATTAACTGATATTTCATTGCATGATATAATACTATGTAACATAGCACGATATGACAAGTTGCTGTATCATACGATACTGTTTGATAAAATTATTATATGATTTAATACGATATAATATGATACTGTCATCATACAGTTACCGTTCGATATGAAACAAAATGATATAATTTAATACAACACGGTTCGGTACGCCACTGTGAATGAAATAATGACAATAGTACATCTGTCATGTACTTATAGTCTATACCGCAAAAACCATTCTGAAGGCCTGATAAGAGGTAATAAACTGTAAATAGGACTGAGTGAAGTACTGTCGCACCTTTCCGATACACAAACAATAACCAGCCCACTGAACAAAAAATAGCAAAACTATTGACGTTAATAAATTGTGTACGGAACTTTTTTCTGATTTATGATATTGCATGACAAACACTGGCACTAGATTTCACGAGTAAATCACTGGATAGGATATAAAATGTTTATGACGATTATTTTAGGCAAAAAGTGGCTCCTAAATTGATCAATACCCACATGAAAATTACTTGCTATTAACACACGTCTTCAGTCTGTTTTTTCTCAATTAAACCATCATTTACCAGAGGGTGGTACAACTTGATATCTAACAGTATGAACGTGTTCTAACACTTCAAAATTCAGCTAGAGACTCACAAGTATACAAGTATACGAATGTCGACAAGTTTTATAAGATGTGTTTATAATAAAAAAAAATGAAACTTATGTTTTGTGAATTTGTTATAATTGGTTTTAGTATCAGTCGCGCATTAATTGTTTTCAATATTAACAACACTCTCATGCCTGTTATTACACAGCTCTATTTAGTTGTTTGTTTACTGAAACAACCATTCCAACAACGTATCATAATGTAATAATTACCTACAGAATAAACTGATGTGGAAATTCTTAAATCCCGCGTTCTACTGGGGAGATGATATATTGAGAATATTCCTGAATAATTCATAGTTTCCTGACACTACTTACACCTACAACCAAACATTTTCAGCCTCATGTGAAAATATTTTTATAAAACACAATACCGATAATACTGTTTGTGTTAAACTAAATAACTTGAGACACAATACATCATTTTATTGGATTTTGTGCTATTCTGATACTCGATTATTTAGGCATCGTTAATACACCGATATATATTTTTGTTATACCCATGTAAAGGAGTATTTGTTCGCCCATCTACAACTTAACTACAATGAAACTTCAACAATCTACAACACTACCACAATAAAACATTGTTCAACAATCTACAATACATTCACCAATTTAACAGTCAACAACACAATCAACAAGGAAATCTATTCAAAAATCTACAACACAATCAACAAGGAAATCTATTCAAAAATCTACAACACAATCAACAAGGAAATCCAATAAAAAGAAAAATAATTAAGAACTTCGTTCACCATCTACGACACAATCAACCAAGAACTCTGTTCACCATCTACAACACAATCAGCACAGAACTCCGTTCACTAATGCATTTTGTTATTAATGGAGAACACAATAGAACAATCTGCCAACGCACGCAACTTTAACAGCTTTGAGTTACATTAATGTACGGAAAAATACGATGTACAATGTTTGAAACATATCGACAAGTTGCAGCACTTTAATTGACATAAAGCTGTTTTTTTCTTAAGTCAACACGTGGTAGACAATTATGCATTAACTGGAAAGTGGAAAATACATCAGATAAATTTGGAACAATTCGTGGAATCTTCGATCAATCAACAGCCTAGATTGATCTGAATGAGAAACGGATTCTCGGGCGAAGTAGTGAGCATGCTGGTAGAAAAATGATGTTTACCTAATTATTGGAAGCGCTATAACGTACTTACAAAGAAGATGATGAATATTGTTGTCTAGTTAAAACAACACAAAGGAATAAAAGTATTAGTTCACTTATTTTCATAAATCAATGCTCGTTATTAGTATTGTATTACAACAGTTACTTCACGATCATGTCCGCTCATACATTGTAGTTGTTGTCTACGA
The DNA here is from genome assembly GCA_008271625.1 of Lutraria rhynchaena. NCBI lineage: Eukaryota > Metazoa > Mollusca > Bivalvia > Venerida > Mactridae > Lutraria > Lutraria rhynchaena. Next base: position 812,041 of record VIBL01000184.1, on the reverse strand, counting down.
TCACAATGTTATCAATTATGACAATATTATCAATAATGACACTGTTATCAATAATGACAATGTTATCAATAATGACAATGGTTTTAATAATGACGATGTTATCAATAATGACAATGGTTTTAATAATGACACTGTTATCAATAATGACAATGTTATCAATAATGACAATGTTATCAATAATTACAAAGGTTTTAATAATGACAATGTTATCAATAATGACAATGTTATCAATAATGACAATGTTATCAATAATGACAAAGGTTTTAATAATGACAATGGTTTTAATAATGACAAAGGTTTTAATAATGACAAAGGTTTTAATAATGAATAAGGTTTTAATAATGACAATGGTTTTAATAATGACAATGTTATCAATAATGACAATGTTATCAATAATGACAATGTTACCAATAATGACAATGTTACCAATAATGACAATGTCATCAATAATGTCAATGTTATCAATAATGACAATGTCATTGATAATGGCAATGTTATCAATAATGACAATGGCTTTAATAATGATAATGGTTTTAATAATGACAATGTTATCAATAATGACAATGTTATCTATAATGACAATGTTATCAATAATGACAATGTTACCAATAATGACAATGTTATCAATAATGACAATGGTTTTAATAATGACAATGTTATCAATAATGACAATGTTATCTATAATGACAATGTTATCAATAATGACAATGTTATCAATAATGACAATGTTATCAATAATGACAATGTTATCAATAATGACAATGTTATCAATAATGACAATGTTACCAATAATGACAATGTTATCAATAATGACAATGTTATCAATAATGACAATGTTACCAATAATGACAATGTTATCAATAATGACAATGTTATCAATAATGACAATGTTACCAATAATGACAATTGTTTTAATAATGACAATGTTATCAATAATGAGAATGACCCCCTCGAGCAATGTAGTTGACGATGTACACTGATGATGCCCTCTTGTTCACTTCACTTTATTTGTTATTAATAATGTCAATGTCTCATTGTTCATGGTATTTGTAAATGACAATGTTGTATATAATAATAATATCCCTGTTCACGTTTATAAGGACAGTTGTTGCCCATGATTCACTGTCCTTTTACAAGGATGCCAATTAGTCTGTGAAGGATGAAAACTGCATGTAACCTTCTATAAAATCAAAGTTTGTTTCTTTCATTTGCATTATTAATTACTGTAAATTAATGGACAGAATCAGCAAAATATTATGGAAGAAAAGTTTTGTATCTAGAAGGAACTGAAACTTACAGTATAATAAACCTGTCGATTTAATGGATTTTCAAAAATACAAGATTTTGAAATGAAAAGCGGTAAATTTTACTGGCTATCATCTTTATTGCAAAAATTCTATTTGTCTTGTTCCAGTGTTCTCCTTATTCTTCTGTTCTTGCTGTGTTTTATGAGACCATGAATTAAATTAAGCGATTAGCGCTAAAATTAGATATTTATACTCTTGATGAATTTGATAAACAGAAATATGTTCAAGCATATCAGATAAGGAACAAAGAAAAGAACGTTTAATCTGTGCTTCATCTATTTAATCGAATAGTTTGGATTATTATTGTGTTCAGGTGAAGGTAGTCCGTCTGATCTTTTTTGTTTTGTGTATTCTGAGAAGTTATATTTTCGTTTATATAATAAATATTGAATATCGAATATAGATCTCTGGTTGGTTTTATTGGAACTTTGGACGATATGTGTGGGATGAAATGAATATAACAGAATTTTATCTTGTTTTATTTTACTAGAAGTTAGACAGACAGTCAGAAGTTACTTTAAGTTATGTAAAATATATCGCTCCGCAGAGCAGCCCCAACGCTCGTCTGTTTTACATGTCGACAACGGGGGCTACATTTGAGATTTCGAGTTTGTGCATGATAAGGTATAATTTTGACTCCAAAAATATAACTTCCGGAATAATGCCCATTGTCTTGCAATTGAACCTTGTCATGCTAATCAACTACTCTAAGTGTCGAGTTGATAACTTTAATGTTTGAGTAATGGGATACGTTAAAGTTTTCACACGATAATGACGACAACACAGCGATCATAATACTCGACTTTTTTCTTTGAAACAAACGAGCCAAAAATGACATATGATACAGATCCCCAAATTTCATTTAGAATCAAAACATGAAATTGTATTCTACTTCAAAATGATTTGAACGACATTCGGCGGGTTGTGCATAAATTTACTGACGGGTATTTTATTTCAAATCCTAAACAAGTTATCCTACGTAGTGTGGAAATATATTCGCAGAATGAAGCGTCAATCTTATCTGAAAAATTGCCGAAAAATAAAATTTCTAAATTTAGAATACATAAATTAGTCTAGATATTAAACACGTGTTTGCTATAACATTAAACGTGTTATCACTGTGGTTAATGGTGCTGCTCGTTCTGTACGTAATCAGATATTTGTACCGTAAATTATAATACAATAATAGTATCGTAATCATACTCAACCATGGTTTATTGTTGCTAGTTTTACATTATACCCCAGGTCTAGGATTATTAACCACTGTTCATATCACAAATTCAATTATTACTCTTCAAAATGTTGAGAATTCTAAAATGTGATTAGGCTTATAAGTGATAGCTGGGTCTTCCTTCTTATCGCTACCTTTTCTAATTAACTGAAATGTGTTAGAGTTATTGCTCAATTTGTTTTTTAGGGGAACATGACATAATAGATGTTAAACATGACTTGGTCGTCTCGTATATGAATTCACAAACATTTTCCTATGATGTCATTTTGTAGACTGGTAGATTGTTTCATTTGATGACAGATATACTAAATGAAAATAGCATCAGTTGAAAGCACCAGCATGCAGAAAATTCCCATATAACTTAGAAGTTGCTATTACACTAGGCAGACAATATGTTATGCTATTACTGACAAGTGGAAAATACATTAGATAATTTAGAACAATTTGTGGAATCTTCAATCAACAGTCTGGATTGATCTGTGTAAGAAATAAATAGTTGAAGAAACAATATGCCCTATACTCACTGTTCGTTCAAGTGACACGTCTCAGCACGCATGCACGCACGCATAATTACATGTAAGTGATCATTGATAATTAAAACATACTGATATTATACGAGTATTGTGAAATGATGAACGACGTTCTCATCTGAATACCACACTGATCGGCTGTTACTTTCATTTACCAGAGAGGCATCATGATTTTGCAAAAGTTATCTGATCAGAAGTCACGAGTTTGTATCCTCTCAGAAGAAAGATGTAACTTGGCATAACCTCTCACACGGGTATGAAAAGTACGGTATATTAGTCAGTGTTTTAGAGCGTGAGGATCGGAAATAAAACGTCACATTGTACGTAAATAAGGATTGACTCGGACACAGGATTACATACATTTTGTATTTCACTATTATTCTTCGACAGACATCGTAACATGCATTGAGTAAATGAGCTATTTCCGTACAACTGCTCTGTATGTAATGTTGTGCCGGATAGAGCTTACAGCGAATAGCGCGTACATACAGTGTATATGGTCCATTCGTATGGAGACCCTTTAGTGCTTACGGTACGCTCTATTCGGAGATAAGGTGCCTATTGCTTCGAATAGAGCTTTCGTTAATCTTTAATCGGATCCTCAAGATAAGTGTAATAGATGTAATTTTGACCCAATAACGCTTTTGAGCCGCATACGTCACAAATCGAATATGACATGCTTACCAAACGAATATGGTACGTAAATGTGTTGCTTTCGTCTGGCATAAGATTTTGTATGCACACCAAAATGAATACATCGCACTCATAAAATGGACGCATGAAACAGAAATTGGCAACGAATACATCCAAAGAGTCATTAGGTTTGAAAGAAAAACAAAATATTTTAAACAGTCACATTTTTTTGAACATTTTATTTATGTCACAAAGATTGATCAACACGATCATCATCATCATCCTCGTCATCATTACAACCACCACGAATATCATCATCATCAGCACAATCACAACCGGCATCACGATCATCTTCAGCGTCGCCATCATAACGAGGAGCGTGATAATAACACCTTGTTCTTGATGATGATGATCGTGATGCTGGTTCTGGAGATGACAATAATAATACTGGCAGTGGTCATGTTTATGATGCTAATGGTCGTCATTATAATGATTATGAGACTTACCATATAATGATGCTTACCATAGCGTGATTACGTAGGTACTGCTTCAGATGAAAGCTAAATTTTGATGATTTTTATGTCAAATAGCGTTATACAAATCATAAAGTAAATCAATGGATTCAGAGAGATACGAGGTATAACTAAGCATAGGAACAATCATCCGCATTCATTCACAACATATATTATATGCATTCCCTCCTAGTGACGTATGTACTGATCTGTGTTTATATAGTGACGTATGCAATTATCTGGGTTTATCTAGTGACGTATGTAATTATCTGGGTTTATATAGTGACATATGTAATTATCTGGGTTTATCTAGTGACGTATGTAATTATCTGTGTTTATTTAGTGACATATGTAATTATCTGGGTTTATATAGTGACGTATGTAATTATCTGGGTTTATATAGTGACGTATGCAATTATCTGGGTTTATCTAGTGACGTATGTAATTATCTGGGTTTATATAGTGACGTATGTAATTATCTGGGTTTATATAGTGACGTATGTAATCATCTGGGTTTATCTAGTGACGTATTTAATTATCTGGGTTTATCTAGTGACGTATGTAATCATCTGGGTTTAACTAGTGACGTATGTAATAATCTGGGTTTATCTAGTGACGTATTAAATTATCTGGGTTTATCTAGTGACGTATGTACTGATCTGTGTTTATTTAGTGACGTATGTAATTATCTGGGTTTATCTAGTGACGTATGTAATTATTTAGGTTTATCTAGTGGCGTATGTAATTATCTGGGTTTATCTAGTGACGTATGTAATTATTTAGGTTTATCTAGTGACGTATGTAATTATCTGGGTTTATCTAGTGACGTATGTAATTATTTAGGTTTATCTAGTGACGTATGTAATTATTTAGGTTTATCTAGTGACGTATGTAATTATTTAGGTTTATTTAGTGACGTATGTAATTATCTGTGTTTATCTAGTGACGTATGTAATTATCTGTGTTTATCTAGTGACGTATGTAATTATCTGGGTTTATCTAGTGACGTATGTAATTATCTGGGTTTATCTAGTGACGTATGTAATTATTTAGGTTTATCTAGTGGCGTATGTAATTATCTGTGTTTATTTAGTGACGTATGCAATTATCTTTGCCCATTTAGTGACGTATGTAATTATTTAGGTTTATATAGAGACGTATGTAATTATCTGTGTTTATTTAGTGACATATGTAATTATCTGTGTTTATTTAGTGACGTATGTAATTATTTAGGTTTATCTAGTGGCGTATGTAATTATCTGTGTTTATTTAGTGACGTATGTAATTATTTAGGTTTATATAGAGACGTATGTAATTATCTGTGTTTATTTAGTGACATATGTAATTATCTGTGTTTATTTAGTGACGTATGTAATTATCTGTGTTTATTTAGTGACGTATGTAATTTTCTGGGTTTATTTAGTGACGTATGTAATTATCTGGGTTTATCTAGTGACATATGTAATTATCTGTGTTTATCTAGTGACATATGTAATTATCTGTGTTTATTTAGTGACGTATGTAATTATCTGTGTTTATTTAGTGACGTATGTAATTATCTGTGTTTATTTAGTGACGTATGTAATTATCTGTGTTTAACTAGTGACGTATGTAATTATCTGTGTTTATTTAGTGACGTATGTAATTATCTGTGTTTATTTATTGACGTATGTAATTATCTGGGTTTATATAGTGACGTATGTAATTATCTGTGTTTATTTATTGACGTATGTAATTATCTGTGTTTATTTAGTGACGTATGTAATTATCTGTGTTTATTTAGTGACGTATGTAATTATCTGTGTTTATTTATTGACGTATGTAATTATCTGGGTTTATATAGTGACGTATGTAATTATCTGTGTTTATTTAGTGACGTATGTAATTATCTGTGTTTATTTAGTGACGTATGTAATTATCTGTGTTTATTTAGTGACGTATGTAATTATCTGTGTTTATTTATTGACGTATGTAATTATCTGTGTTTATTTAGTGACGTATGTAATTATCTGTGTTTATTTAGTGACGTATGTAATTATCTGTGTTTATCTAGTGACGTATGTAATTATCTGTGTAACTATCTAAATTTTTCACATGTGTAACTATTTAGGTTTTTCACATGTGTAATTATTTAGGTTTTCCACATTTGGAATTATTTAGGTTTCCCACATATGCAACTATCTAAGTTTTCCACATATGGGACTATTTAGGTTTCCCACATGTGTAACTATTTAGGTTTTCAAAATTAGTACCAATCTAGTTTCGTCTTGTGAGATTTGTGCCGATCAAGGTTTGCCTGTGTGGTGAATGTATTTGATTCGCAAATATACCTCCTAATTCTTTATTACGCCATTTATACGTTGCCCCAAACATTTTATTGATATCTTACCGTATGAACTTTTCCTGTTCTGATAAGAAAGTTAAATTAAGAAGAAAAAATCTATTTCTAGCGGTATTTTGCATACTTTTAAGCAACTGATCACTTAGTGCAAACGATTACAAATAAGTGACTGAATTTATAAGAAAATAATATTTATCTTGAGTAGTTTTTTATACTGATGAAGAGAGAAAATGTGTATTATTTTGGAATTTGATATTTTAATTCTTATGTATGAAATCGTTTGTAAAGATGTCAAAAATAAATCCATGACTTGCCTTCGATTGCACTTTGGTTAATTTTAGCTTTCTGTGAGATAAAATGTATTTTGACATATGTAAGTACTTAATGAATAATCAGATAAAATACAAAATATTCGAATTAATTCTTAATTGATGAATCGTTGAAAATAAACAGTATTTCAGTCTGATCACCATAGTTACACAGGTTTAAATAAACCAAGTATCAAAACAGCTCTGTTCACTTAAACCGAACATTGTACAGTAAAACCCCTGAAAACATTTCTGAAGATTCCAGCTTTCGGAGAACTCTTGATTATAGAAGAAAAAAAATGAAACTTGAAAAATCGCCCGATTTTCTGAGAAATCCGGTTTTCAGAGAGTCCGGTTTTCAGGGATTATACTGTAGTTGCATATGGTCACTTAAATCTTACATATAGCAAAATATGTTTACATAACCGAATGCTTCGAACTGCACAGTTATATCAAATTATATGAAATAACTTAGCACGTTTTTTGGGAGTTGTCGTTAAAAGATTTAAATTGATTGACTTTTATCTGAAGAATATCGAGAAACGTGCAAAGTTCAATTACACACAGAAACATCTCAATAGAGGTCAGAAATAAACATTTACGATAAGGAAGTTCGACTGTTTGTATGAAGTTTCGGACATGACGTTTGGAACCTCTAATTCAGGGCATTTTTGTGATTAGAAATGGTGCTTAGAGAGACCGCGTGAGATTAGAATACTTTTGATCAGTAATTTTACTGAATGCAGTATTTACAAATAATCAGCAAATTAGAAATGTAAACAAAAAAAATATTTCTCGGTCGTGAAAACTTCTAAGTTGACGAGCGTTATCTATATAACCTGGAGAAGAACTTCCTTTAATGTTTTTTTTTTATTTCAGGTGTACAAATATTAACCAAACCATATCAATGACACTGGTTCAAGAAAAACCCAAACAATATATGCTTGATTTGTACGATGATGTTATACGCGGTATTTTTCCGTTTCGCTTGCGTAAGAATGCTTTCAATGTTATATATTTCACTTGTGAAAGAAAATCCAAAACTTCCTTTACTTCATTTGTGTATGAATGTACCATACGCTATTTCATTTATAAAAGGGGCATCTGCCGTTTTTATATGATCAAGTATCCGTCCGGTGTTATCTGTTGTCCATAATGAGAATATCCAAAACTTTATTGATTTAACTTGTACAAGAATATCCGAACCCACCTTTTTCATTTGTAAACGAATGTGTCTGACGTTTCTCAATTCATCTGTAAAAGAATCACATGATTTTACGGCTTGATTTCCTGAATTTTGGCACAAAGATACCAAAAACACTATGATTACACACTGTTCTATGGGGAATATCAAAATTCGGAAAATACAGAAATGGTTTCATCACTTTTGTGAATCTAAATGAGTGTGACGTTTAAACTAACCATCCAGCTTGTTGCGGTATGGGAGTGTGGCATTCACGTGACGCGTGTAAATTAATCATTGTCAACATTTCAAAGCATAATAAAAGACATTGACATAAAATGAACGATTTAATGAAGATGATTGTAGAAAAGCAAAAAAAAAAAAAAACGATGTAATTATAAATTATTTTATTTTTCAAAATAAAGTTCATCTTCTTAATGAATTCTTTAAACCTGAAAATAAAAAAAAATCGAGTAATAAAATAAATACTTGTACACGAACTCGCCTCCTAGTTGCCTAGTTTTCTTCTTACAATACTATTTGATAATCTCTGACAAATATATGAAAACAAAAACAATTTGTTTATTTTTTCAATTTGAATTCACTTACGTGTTTGAATATTAGAAGGTATTAAACAATTATGTAGACACTATACTTGAGTATATTTTTGTAAGCATATTCAAATAGATCGTACTAATCGACGACTTGTTTATATGTAGAGGATCAATGACGAATACAGGTCGCGGCTAGCTCACTAAATTACTAAATTTACCCCATTTACTGGAAGTCAGTTTGAAGTCACAATATTCCACACAATTAAAGGATTTTATTTCAGCATAATAGCGTGGTGTATTTTATAAGTGCGTATATTGAACACTTACCTCGTCATCCGCATTATCTGCAGGGAATACTGAATGTACGATGTCATCTAGGAGAGAGCTAGAATTACAGTTCAGTTGACATTCTGCTCTTACCACATGATTATCATAGACTGGCAGTAATTCAACCTTGACAAATAAGACAGAATTGTTTTCAATAATTCCATATAAGGTATATTAAATAATTATAAAAAAAAATCATGAAATTTATTAGATGCGCCTTTTTACTTCCAATTGTATACAAAACAATATTTGTATATACGTTGCTGAGTTCACCTGACTGTAGTTTTACCTTATGCATATTATCAAATGAAAGCAACGTAGATCTATGACGATTAACAGAATGCAACATTTGAGTGAATCAATCAGATAATTCATCATGATAATAAGACAATACCTGTGGAGATAAGTATTTGACTAATTCTGGTTAGAAGGGAAGAAAAACTCTGAATTATGTGTGGTAATGAACTAACTGAACTTATTGTCAAGGTTAAACAAAACTCACGTAGCGCCACGTTGTAGATATTTGTGGGAACTTACCATCATGCTGTCTTGAATAGCTTCCTGGTGTTTTTGATATCAAAAGCTATTTGCATTATGGTAATCGCATTTAAACAGTGAACGCGAACAAATACGTTTTATAGGAACACTGTGGAAAAATGGGAATACGAAAATAAATTATATATTGTAATACACAATTCAAGGGTATCTTGATTAGATGATGAAGTGCGTGCTCCTTACTGATAATTAACAAATGTTGTAAAGATTAAGTTATATACAGCTATTAGTATGTTCATACCTTGTACAACAAATACAGCCCACCAATTATGATCCAGATACTGAGAACTACTGACACTATAAGACCGCCCATAAGCTTAGATCGTCTCTCCTCAGGGGCAGCTAACTCACGTGTGTGGACCATCATGATGTCCTGCTTTATCCTGCTCCACGTACTCGCGTCCAGCGAACTGTAATACAAATATAGGACAGAAATGTTTTGTTTTGTCCCTGACTCACTTATAGAAATTCTCTTTTGTGACATGTTCAAGTCATGCATACGTGCAAGGATGCACCCACACCCTGCATGCTTATTTAATCATATAATTGGTCACAAGTCATCTTTCTAGAAATTTTGTGCAACCTGATAAATATAGACAGAACTTCGTCTCCTCATTTATTCATAAAATCTCTATTGGCTTCGTTTTCCACTGTGTACAATGGTTTAACTTTTTCCCACCACCCACCAATCCACAATTCCAAGTCTCATCTCCGAGTTGATTATGCATCTGAATTATTTTGGACAATAAAGGTTTATCTAACTTAATTGAACAATAGGCTAATCTTCCGGGTGGTCCGGTTTAACGAGGATACAAATTAATTAACGCTCCTCATACACGAAATAAATATGTTAAAGTTTATGAAACTACGTCAATATCGAAATATTGGTGACATGTTAGAACACATGTTAAAGTGACTGCATTCTGAGAGATCTATAATGACTTATTTTATAAACCCCTTGGTTTATCACAACAAGCGTCTTTTACAGTGATTAACGTTGTATGATGTAGGTGCATTTCAGAGGTAATAGCACTGACTACCTTGTTATGATGTACAAATTGTTTTAAACAACATGCGGTCTGTAAAACGAAAATTTATTGTTGGGCGTTAGAATTCATAAAATATCAACAAAATTATTCTAACTATTGTAAAAACTAGAACGTACACGTTTGTAACCACAGTATTCAATGCCTTTTTACAATCGTTTTAAACTAAAGATGTCAGTACATTCTCACTAAAAAGATTTGTTCCTAACCGCTGTATAGCTGGAGGTAACTATCTGTAAGAGGGACATCTAACAAAACAGTAAATGTCAAAATAAATCAGACAATGAAATAGCTGGCACTTTTTGCGATAAAATCTCAGTATTCTTGTAAAAGTGTTGTCTTGAAAAAGAAACAAAACCACGTAATGCCAAGTCAGTATATACAGCAGTTTATCTATAATAATGAGGTCTGGTAGATCCATGTCGGAAATTATCTTTTGGGTCAAGAAGATGACAGTTAAACATCGTCCCGTTAAACTCCCACAAAGTAAATATAACATAACATATTAGCACAGATGTCATTGTACAGTCGTGTACTACTTAATTGTAACAGACAATTCTATCGAATGCATTATAAAATACTTTAGATCACGTACTTGAAGGTATGCAATGTGACACTTTAATGTGACACTTCAATGTGACACTTTAATGTGACACTTCAATGTGACACTCCAATGTGACACTCCAATGTGACACTTCAATGTGACACTCCAATGTGACACTCCAATGTGACACTCCAATGTGACACTTCAATGTGGCATTTAATTGTGACATTTCATTGTGACACTTTAATGTGACACTTGATTTTTTATAAAGTCTTGGATAAGTAAAACAATGATAGTTGACAGAAAGTGACGGAGATGTGTATCAAGATGTATATCCAGATGTGTATCCAGATGTATATCCAGATGTGTATCCAGATGTGTATCAAGATGTGTATCCAGATGTGTATCCAGATGTGTATCCAGATGTGTATCAAGATGTGTATCTAGATGTGTATCCAGATGTGTATCCAGATGTATATCTAGATGTGCATCCAGTTGTGTATCTATATGTGTATCCATATGCATGATAGAAAGTTAGTTATTCTGAACCTAACAAAATATCATTATTTTATGCAAACAGTACAAACGTTTGATGAATTTAATTCAAATCATGCCAGATTTTCAGAACTATCAGTTTTACGATTATTTTAACCAGTAAAAATCGCTTACAGTGTAAAATTGGCAAGAAGTATTCAAGATTTCAACAGTCATTTATCTTCCTGAAATTCCTTCACATTTCATCAACTTATTACAAACTACGTGCTTTTTTTGATATGGCTACAATAACATCTGTCAGAATACATTTTATCTTCAGTTTTAACAAGTATTTATCATTGAAATAAATCAAACTAGATAAGTATTAAAACAGTAAGGGTTATTTATAAACAAATTTGCGGTTATTGTTGTACGTCATGTGTGTGTTATGTACATGTTGTATGTCATATGGGTGTTATATACATGTTGTACGTCATGTGTGTTATATACATGTTGTATGTCATGTGTCTGTTATGTACATGTTGTACGTCATGTGCATGTTATATGCATGTTGTACGTCATATGTATGTTATATACATGTTGTACGTCATATGTGTGTTATATACATGTTGTATGTCATATGAGTGTTATATACATATTGTGCGTCATGCGTGTTATATACATGTTGTACGTCATGTGAGTTATATACATGTTGTACGTCATGTGTATGTTATATAAATGTTGTACGTCATGTGTATGTTATATAAATGTTGTACGTCATGTGTATGCTATATAAATGTTGTACGTCATGTGTATGTTATATAAATGTTGTACGTCATGTGTATGTTATATAAATGTTGTACGTCATGTGTATGCTATATAAATGTTGTACGTCATGTGTATGTTATATACCGCATGTTTGTGACAAATAACAAGACAGAGAAGGGTCGCCTTGAAACTGCCTACGACATAGCTATGGAGTGCTCATTTTCACGTTGACCCTAGAAATGAACAAAACATGATAAATTCAGGTTATATTCTCATGGCGATCATAGTATATTCACTGCTCCCACAGCAGATGTCTATTAGGAGAGATAGCTTAGTTATAGAGTAAATGTGACTCGGGATTTATACATGTAAACAAACTGTAGTATTTCATCCATTAGTTTTAGTTTTAGAAAGATTTTCCTGTAGATCGGGGCACAAATAAAGTATAACCTCATTTAGATCAAACAGCAGAATATTTCAACTTAAATAAAATACGATTACAGGGCAGATTATGAAACGGATGGCAGAATAAATTTATGGAAATATGGACTAACTTATTGACACAGGCATCTTCAAAGTTATTAAACTGTAAACTGTAACCACGGTGGTGGTGGTGATACACCATGGTGATGAGGACACTTTGCTATTAATGAAAAATCTCTGTATATCGACTGAAGAATAACTTTACATTGTGAAGAAACCTTTCAACTATAAATCAGTCCAATTCGGTACGATCGATACTTGAACAAAAAGTATTCTATTTTCAGTTTTATGAACTGATATATTTAAACCGGACCTATCTTGAATGATTCTGTAATCAGGCGTTTCAAAGTCCATACCAGAAGTTTTATTTGGTTTATCTGAACTTTCCCCACTAGAGTTAATGCGTCAGATAGACAACTCAAACGAACTAACCTATCACAGCATCGCGTATCTATAGACACATTGTTGAACATTTTATCATACTATTCCTCCGTGAAAAGAACAGCGATTGTCGAAATCGACGCAAAATATAATGAAATATCATTCTCCAAGTTTTATTACAATTCTCCTGAAATTCCGTTAGAATGTTTGGAATTTTAAAGAAACCAGCAATGTGCATAATAAATTTCGCAATCCATATTGCATAGAAAATGTTTATTTCGTGAGTTTTTTGCTGAGGGATTAATGTAATTGATAAATTTGCTTTTTATTATAGTTTTAGTTGCATTTAACGCAAAAACAACTCATATAGTATAAGTGGAATATTTTTATGTAACAGGTCAACATATATGAGATCGGAAGTAGAACAGTACTGTACCCTACAGGAAATATCTGCCGGTATTAATATTGGTCGTATAACTACAGACTATGACTTCATGTCAGCTTCATGAATGCTCAACTTCATATTGGTAAAAAATGGGTAAAAAACAACACGCATCTTTCTACCGGGATATCATCTTTATATTGGTTTAATAACCACACGCATCTTTCTATCGGGATATCATCTTTATATAGGTATAATAACAACACGCATCTTTCTATCGGGACATCATCTTTATATGGGTTTAATAACCACACGCATCTTTCTGTCGGGATATCATCTTTATATAGGTATAATAACAACACGCATCTTTCTATCGGGACATCTTGGACATTATAGCTCGGGCGGTGAAAGCTTCATTTTTACATGTGAGTCCAGACATGCGGGAAAAAAACACGTACTTAACCAAACAACGTTTGGCTCTATTTCAAGAAGCTCAATTTGAATCACAGAAATTTTTTTTTATCAAGCGCACCTTGACACTAAGTGCGTGTTTGCTTTCGGTAGTTAAGTTAAAAGTTAAATCGCTTAAATTGATACAAAACGCAGAAGTTAAACGTAATCGTGAAAATTTATGACAACAAATGTCCATTAAGAGAAAAACGAATGCATGAATTTAATGTAGAATTATAGGAGACTCGGTTATATGTTTTAACCACATTTTATACTTTTCAGACGTTTACCGACTTGTACGGGAGGAATCACGAACGAAAACTCCGAATAGAAATTGACTGTAATTGTGTCTATTATAATTCATTTTAAAAGAGTCGTAGATAACATTGAAAATTAAGACATACATTTACATGTGTAAGATAGTATGTTTGATAAATAGCGTAGATGAGTTTAATCTTGTTATTAGTCATAATGTTTTTATGGGAGTCTAAATTAACGTTATAACTTTGTAGTAAGTGACTTTCTTGGGTTCACAGGGCATTCTTATCTTTAAATTGATCAGACTGTGATTAAAACACAAGATAAACAGGTGTGGTACTAAGGCCCACAGGCATTAGTAACGAACCTGTGATAATAAAAATGCAATATATTCTTTATAAATCATCATAATTTAACCCAAAATTACCTTAAATGAAAAAAACATTTTCACAGAATTCGACCCCGTTCAACTGTTATATATACTAATAGTTGGCGCATAACTTCGTTCTGGTGAATGCCCACTGTTTTTACAAAACGTAAATTATGAAACAACAGCGACGAAAGCTTCAAAAAAAGTTTGCAGTGGTTTCAGGTATATATTTTCGCACAAAATAAGACCAAAACTAAGTTTCTAGCCCAAGCTGTTGCCGAGAAATCGAACAAGAAACGTTAAATTTCGACCCGATTTGTTTTAGTCGACATAAATGCAGCCACACTGGAATGGCTTAATTTCACATACTAATGCAAGGTTGTCACCTATTTTATGTTGCATTGACCAATAAGTCCTAAAAAGAACAAATAAATACGTTAATATAGGTCTGCAACCGAGTTCAGAAGACCGAAGTATTCGAGTAATCAACTTTTATATTTTCGCACATAATTTTCTTACTCGTACACTGCCATGTCACTATAAACAATATAAACCAATCAGAAATCACGTAACATTTGTATTAGCAATGGCGGTGTACGACTAAGAAAATCCCGTTCGAAAATATAAATGTTGATTACTTAATATTTACTGTAACATTATGAACCTACTTGCCACTTTCCAATTAAACATCTCTGCTATAAGTTAAATTATCGCTAAGATAGGAAACAATATACGCCCATCAACCCGCTAACATTCATGAAAACAACAAGAAAATCTAGTTAAACATATTATCACTATGAACGTAAATTAACACACAAAACATGGCAGCATTCTAATTTTTGCTTGTTCGTGCAAAACCTTGCTGGCATCAATACTTTTAACTGCACGTATGTAATTTCTCTCCAGTAGTTGCAAATAAACGGAAATGAGGCAAAACAATTTTTTGCTCTCTCTGAAGGAAACAGAAGAGAAATAGTACACCTCCCGAACAAATTTACACTCTTGGAGAAAATAACAGTATTTAACATTTAATACCCGAATACCATATTCTGTAATAGGCAATCAAACTGTGAGATAAAGTACCTTTGTAATGGTTGATTTTTCAGACTCCACGTGACATTATAAAGGTTTAGACAGGAATATCCGTGTACACAAATGAAATATTATCCCGAGCATTTGAGATAAGATACAAGACAATAGAAGTGTCATTGAACTTGAAAGAGATATAGACGTAATAACATGTATTTTTATAACAAAACAAACATTAAAGAACGTTTGTTCATCTGAAACCATATGGTATAAATATTCATCATGTTTACCAAGTGGTTTTTGTACCTGTAATATCTGTCAGCTGGGTCTTTAAAGGAGTCCTGATCTATGTCAGAAAATTCGTCGTCCACAGCATCAGGGTACTGTGTTTCATTCAAATCATCGTTGTTGGCAATGCTAAAATAGAAATGACATTTACATCACAAGTTATGAATATTGTAACATATCAGATTATCTGCTATTTGAATCAATTTGTATTAGATTCTTTGCGTAGTACTTATTGATTTGAGTCTTCCATTGATGACAGATATTGCTCAGTTGTATTAATAATAGGGATGGGGCCGAATGTTCGAATATTCGGATGCAACAGATTCGGACAGATACAAGAATGGACCAAAAAACGAATGTTCGAATATATTCGAATATCTCAATCGAATATTCGAATACCATTTTTGATATTCGTTCCAATCCCTAATTTCCAGAAGTCTTCACAAGATAAACTTCACCAGAAGTCTTCTCAAGATAAACTTCACCAGGAGTCTTCTCAAGATAAACTTCACCAGACGTCTTCTCAAGATAAACTTCACCAGAAGTCTCCTCAAGATAAACTTCACCAGGAGTCTTCTCAATATAAACTTCACCAGGAGTCTTCTCAAGATAAACTTCACCAGGAGTCTTTTCTGGATAAACTTCACAAGGAGTCTTCCCTGGATAAACTTCACCAGGAGTCTTCTCAAGATAAACTTCACCAGACGTCTCCTCAAGATAAACTTCACCAGGAGTCTTTTCTGGATAAACTTCACAAGGAGTCTTCCCTGGATAAACTTCACAAGGAGTCTTCTCAAGATAAACTTCACAAGGAGTCTTCCCTGGATAAACTTCACAAGGAGTCTTCTCAAGATAAACTTCACAAGGAGTCTTCACAAGATAAACTTCACAAGGAGTCTTCCCTGGATAAACTTCACAAGGAGTCTTCTCAAGATAAACTTCACACGGAGTCTTCACAAGATAAACTTCACAAGGAGTCTTCCCTGGATAAACTTCACAAGGAGTCTTCTCAAGATAAACTTCACAAGGAGTCTTCTCTGGATAAACTTCACAAGGAGTCTTCTCTGGATAAACTTCACAAGGAGTCTTCTCTAGATAAACTTCACCAGTGATATAGTTACTCTGGACAATTATTCACACAGAATGTCGCATTTTCTGACAGACTACATCCCCACAGTAATATATTGAACGTCGTCTTTATATATCATACATATGTACTCGTGGAGTTAGTGACATTAGCAGACCCGTGTAGTGACATTAACATAACAGACCCGTGTAGTGACATTAACATATCAGACCTGTGTAGTGACATTAACATAACAGACCCGTGTAGTGACATTGACATATCAGACATGTGTAGTGACATTGACATATCAGACCTGTGTAGTAACATTGACATATCAGACCCGTGTAGTGACATTAACATAACAAACCCGTGTAGTGACATTAACATAACAGACCCGTGTAGTGACATTGACATAACAAACCCGTGTAGTGACATTGACATATCAGACCTGTGTAGTGACATTGACATATCAGACCCGTGTAGTGACATTAACATAACAAACCCGTGTAGTGACATTAACATAACAGACCCGTGTAGTGGCATTGACATAACAAACCCGTGTAGTGACATTGACATATCAGACCCGTGTAGTGACATTGACATAACAAACCCGTGTAGTGACATTAACATAACAAACCCGTGTAGTGACACTGACATAACAAACCCGTGTAGTGACATTGACATATCAGACCCGTGTAGTGACATTGACATAACAGACCCGTGTAGTGACATTGACATAACAAACCCGTGTAGTGACATTAACAGAATGGTCGTTTAATTTGGGACTAAGCACACGTTTACAAGGCCAAACTAAACAAACACATTATCTTTATTCAACCACTGCAGTTTTTGTTCGGTGTATATCATAATGAAAATAACACCATGTTATGTAGGATAGTAATCTTGGCAAATGCATGCATTTCACATCCTTCTCACAAAAACTTAAACAATATCAGATGGGTATCTTACTATCATACTTAGAACTCAAACGTTACATTAGCATCAAATAGTTTAATCAACGTTTTATACACTTATAGTGCGCCTCAAGCGAATTGGTTGAGATTAACTTTCGATCTCTCTTTATGAATGAAATTATTTCAAAATTCTGTTTACAGAATAAATATTCCTATCGTCTTAACGATATCATATGGACACCTGCGGTACAGAAGTAATATGATTTTAGTTCAAATTAAAGAGATTAGTTAAATTAGCGATAATTGGAACAACGGGTGTAGTGAATCGTTAAAAAAGTCAGGTTTGGCGGATGAAAAACCACACAAGTATAAATATAGGTAAATGTGCGTAATCATAAAGTGGGTATCATGTTAAAATATTCATAATACTTCAGTGATCTATTTGCCCTCAGTGTAAGATTCAATATCTAGATACTCATTGAACAGCTTGTTGTTTACTTGTGTGCAGTAGTTTTGTGTTGTGAGCGCCTGTCTGAATAATTTACAGTAGCCATACATAATGTTTCAAACAATTATAGTACCATTTAGTATACTAGTACATAATAGACATCCAACAAGTGCGCCAATTAACAATTGTGTCAGTAAATCCCGAATATTCTCTACGCAGTATGTGCTGTGTGATTTGTTGGATACTGGAACTATTTTATATATAGTTAAAATTGAAGCCCGGATCGTGAAATAACGTCGACTGCTAATTTTGGTTGTTCATTTGATCAGAGTGAGAATGTATAAACTTGGAAATTCAGAAACACAACTGGACCTCCTCATGCAGCGCAAAACCAGACTATACAACGTGTTAAGTCGTGCAGAAACTAAACGCAAGACATAACAATATTAGCACTTCTAAGACAGATTTCTATCAGAGTACAAACACCAGGGCTTAACCAGTTTGTATACATGCCAATTTCGCTTTTTGCCAACATTTTATTTTTCAATGACAATAAAAATAATCAGACCATGTTTAGAAGACATTTATAAGAAATAAAATGTAAACTTATGTATAGTCAAGTCAAATACCTTTTATCACTCATATCATGTACATTCATGACAAAATGAGGAATATAGACACTGTAGTATATAGTTATGCGTAATGTTAACTTATGTATAATTTAAATTAATGTACAGTGTAAATTTGGACAATATACTAGCTTTAGTGTTGAACATTGATATAAGTTATCAATAATATGATTTAGGTAAAATGTAAACTTCAAACAAAAATATTTTAGATTTTGTAAGGTTCTCCCAATTTATGGACTGGCGGTATGAATTATCGATAAATAAGAAACCAGCTTTGCGCTATTTTTCGGAAGATGTTCGCCAGTAAGCAAAGCATAAGCAGAATAGATATAGGTTTTTTTTCATATGTAACTTGAAAATCGAATTTTTTCTCTAAATAGTTTGATAATCATTTATTTCCGCTGTTTTTTCACCTGCTATTTCACCTGAATTGAAGTAAGTGATCGATTTTATCTGATTGATCGCTTGCCGTCAACATAGCGGGGTGTCGCGTTGAACCGTGAATTTCAAAGAAACGAAATTCTTAAAACATGCAAGGAATTCGATTGGATTTCCGAAAAAAAGTTCAACTATGTCAAAAATGTGTGTGAGCTATATATGTTAGACTTCATCGTAAAGATCTAGTAATAGATAAACAAAATGACCGATACACCATAATTCAGAGATAATTTCAACAGCATTTTCATTTCAGCATACACATTCGTTCGTTTGTTCGTTCGTTCGCTCGCTCGCTCGCTCGCTCGCTCGCTCTCTCGTTCGTTCGTTCGTTCGTTCGTTCGTTCGTTTAAAGAAGAGATAGGTTTTGCGCTATATATGTCAGATTCAAATTAGATTATTCAATACAAACTACAGACATATGTGCCGGAAAGTTAGCACAATATTATTAATATGATCAATCTTATTGCAGTCCATTAATTTCCAATGTGACTATTTAACATATACATGTATAATCAATTGTTATTGAACTTTTCATGTAATGTAAACAAATATGCTGGGTTTAAAAATAATTAACAATGATTTCTTTATTCCCAAGTGAGCCATAAATGCACGGTTGACTAACCAGAATTGTCTCATGTAATTCCAGATGTTTGGTAATTTTACCAGACCTATACGAAAAAAGACTAGTTACATAGTCACATATATATATATATATATATATATATATTAGTAGTTTCATGATGAAGAATTGCGGAATGTATACAGCATACAAAGCTATGTTTGTTGCAGGATATTACCTGTCTAATTGCCTCATCCTATTCGCCTCTTCAAATTGTTTTTTAGCTCTGATAGCTTCAAGTTTAGCAGCAATCATTTTAGCATTGGCCTCCGTCCATTTCCTTTTTCTTTCTTTATATTTTTCTTCTACAGATTTCCAGAAAGCTAGAGACTTTCTGTACTGAGGGGTATAACAGTTTGCATTCACGCTCATTTGTAAGACCCCAAACGCCTCTGGATTAGTTTCGCATGTCTCCGATTCAGTTGTGTCATCCATCAATTGCAGTCTTCACCAAAATACTTCAAAATTCTGTATTTTTCAAATATTATTTATCGCTGTAGAATGTCCTTCTGTTTCTGTGTAGTATATGCGACGACTTCGTTTCCAGGCAAAGACGTT
The DNA here is from genome assembly GCA_008271625.1 of Lutraria rhynchaena. NCBI lineage: Eukaryota > Metazoa > Mollusca > Bivalvia > Venerida > Mactridae > Lutraria > Lutraria rhynchaena. Next base: position 791,415 of record VIBL01000184.1, on the reverse strand, counting down.
ATTGTTAAAATGACGTCATCTAACAAAACGTTAACGTCATAATGCAACGTTTTGAACGCTTCGTTTAAATAACATCTATAAAATATGGACAATGTGGACGTCTTATGATAAATAAAGATGGTCCGGTGAACTAGCAGATGTTTCTATTATAATTCTGTTAATCTAATAGCCCGGGAAAATTATTTGTTTTTAACAGAACAGAAACAATGATACTAAGCATTGGTAGATATTTCATATTCTAACATTTTAGTTCAGTGATTGCAGGGTTTGTCAGCAGAAGCACAACAAATTTAATATTAAATTGATCATCATTTATTTGTTTCAGTCTGGAAGTCATACCATGTGATATCTAACTTAACATTAATAATCACTGTCTGACAGCCATACAAAATCATTTATCGTCCAATGCTCCTTTAACTGACCAGCCACATGGCTGAGCTGCATTATTGCCTTCTTGTTGTATTAAGTTTCACGAACAGTGAGAAACTTAGAGCAATAACCAATCCATCGGTTTATCCTCAACCTGCCATGTAAATGGACAGCTCGTCCACATCAATGATTATATTAAGAGACTTGACAAGTTTACGACAAGTTTAGGACAACTTGTCAACAATACCTCTAGAGTAACATGAACAAATTGGAAGATTTACGCGGAGATGGTTACGCAATTAAGCTTTACCCGGAGATGTTAAGTCAATGAGAAAGTGTTTACGATTCTTTTTAAGTGGCAGTAATTTGTAATACTGATATCTCTGAAGGCTCATTCATGTCCACCACAGACATACGGTAAATGTGAGATCATGACGGAGAGAGCATTTTCTTCCACTTCACTCTTTAAAAGTCGCGCGTCTGTGAATAACGTGTCCACAAGTTAAATGTCCGATTGCCTCTTTTCCAACCTGATGGAATTTGTTTGTGCATTTATTGACATTTTTCATTTCTTTATTTTGTGAACCTAGTTCATAAATGTCTTCCACTTAATGCTGGTCTGAATAAGGATACACCGCTCGGTATAGTGGACACGCTTTTACTTCTAATCAAAGGTCAGTATTTACTTTCTTTCTTTTTAATATGAGTTTTCTAATATTTTATTCCGACTTTCATTTTCTTGGTTAAGTCAGTTACATACATCCAGCCGACATGGTATGTTTTTTTTTGGTAATACGTTACAGTCGGTTATACTGAATCTATGTCAATACAACTGTGAGTCATTATAACTTATGTGCGATAATACCACAACAAATATGCGTGATTTTCATAACTATATGAGTACGTACAGTCACCACTACATGAGCACGTATAGTCATCACTATATGAATACGTATAGTCATCACTATATGGGTACGTATAGTCATCACTATATGAATACGTACAGTCACCACTATATGAGTACGTACAGTCACCACTATATGAGTACGTACAGTCACCACTATATGAGTACGTATAGTCATCACTATATGGGTACGTATAGTCATTACTATATGAATAGTGTAGTGTTCATTCCTTGTTTTTTTAATTTACGGAAAAAACTGGAATGTGTTTTTAACATTTTTCATGCTAATTTAAAAGCATTTTAAGAAGTACATTTAGATTATGCGTGTGTCACATTTGGGGATGAAATACAGGTACGACTTTATATTCAAACATGTCTGATAGATGCCGAACAAGACGCGGGTTCATACAGTCTAATCGTCACAATATACCCCTGTACAAAGTTAGCAATTTATAAAGGTAGAAAGTGAATCGTTTGGTCATTGTCTCCTTTAGAACATTGAGAGACGGAGTCAAGGAGATGTAAAGAAGTGAGTCTTGTTTTTCTCAATCCAAAGAAATTGCGGTTCTTATTCCTCACTCCATCTCATTCCATTCTGCCTTACTATTTCTGTAAAAACATTTTGTGATTGCGATTGGGATCTCGCAGTTCGGGATCCTTTTTAATGCGAAAAGGTCGTAAACAGGACCAGTCTGATTTGGATAAAGTCCTAACACAGAACCAGTCTGATTTGGAAAAAGTCCTAACACAGAACCAGTCTGATTTGGATAAAGACCTAACACAGAACCAGTCTGATTTGGATAAAGTCCTAACACATAACTAGTCTGATTTGGATAAAGTCCTAACACAGAACCAGTCTGATTTGAGTAAAGTCCTAGCACAGAACCAGTCTAATTTAAGTAAAGTTCCTTCATTTTCGCCTTTCGTTGTTTCGTTGTAATGCCCAGTAGAATTGTGTTGGTATTCATTCACCGATTTTCAGGAAAATATCTTTCATATCATCAATGTCTCGTTCATAAACCAGGTTAGTAACTGACGTTGAAATTCTATTCTGATGTGGGAAGAAAGTTCACTGTACATCTTGCCGTTATTAAATGCCTATTAGGCATTTACGTTCGTGTAAATACTAAAATAAAACCTATTCTCAATGATAGCTATGAGATCTGAGGTGAAATGATATTAAAAGCATAACATAACATTGTTTCCGGGTATAACATAACATAACATAACATTGTTTCCGAGTATAACATAACATAACATTGTTTCCGGGTATAACATAACATAACATTGTTTCCGGGTATAACATAACATAACATTGTTTCCGGGTATAACATAACATAACATTGTTTCCGGGTATAACATAACATAACATTGTTTCCGAGTATAACATAACATAACATTGTTTCCGAGTATAACATAACATAACATAACATTGTTTCCGAGTATAACATAACATAACATTGTTTCCGAGTATAACATAACATAACATAACATTGTTTCCGGGTATAACATAACATAACATAACATTGTTTCCGAGTATAACATAACATAACATTGTTTCTTAGTATAACATAACATAACATTGTTTCCGGGTATAACATAACATAACATTGTTTCCGGGTATAACATAACATAACATTGTTTCTGAGTATAACATAACATAACATTGTTTCCGGGTATAACATAACATAACATTGTTTCCGAGTATAACATAACATAACATTGTTTCCGGGTATAACATAACATAACATTGTTTCCGGGTATAACATAACATAACATTGTTTCCGAGTATAACATAACATAACATTGTTTCCGAGTATAACATAACATAACATAACATTGTTTCCGAGTATAACATAACATAACATTGTTTCCGAGTATAACATAACATAACATAACATTGTTTCCGAGTATAACATAACATAACATTGTTTCCGAGTATAACATAACATAACATTGTTTCCGAGTAAAACATAACATAACATTGTTTCCGAGTATTGTTTATATAGGGTACACTATGATCATCCGAGTGTATATCTTATAAAACATTTCACGTCTAGTCACACAAATTGACGTGCATTGTAAAAAGATATAATCACTCATGTTTTATGATCGGAATATTTTGAGCAAAACTGGTCAAACATTCTGATTGTACAGACACAATGTATTTCATGCTGAGTTTTTCACATAAATTCTTGCTGAATACACTGGTAATGTAGACCTACATTTACAGCATTGGTTTAACGCGGTGAAGTTATACCATAACAGGTTGAATTTTAAATTTACGTCTATTTTCCTAAGCAAGAGACTTTAAGGCATCGATGAATGATATGACACTCTTAAAGTTGACATTTTGGAATTTTCGTTACGCTGATATTCTGCGGACAAACACTAGTTGTGTTGTTTAAATCATTTAAGAACAATAACATGAAAAAAAAACTTATCGTTGTTGGAAGGAAGCTATTACAGTACATGGTGATTCCTAAATAAATGTTAACAAATGTTTCAATTTTGTAAGTAGGAGTGATGTGGAGAACGCATTCTCTTACTTTACATGTACACGTGTTTGCTGAATTTTCTTATTTTACATGTACACGTGTTTGTTGAATTTTCTTATTTTACATGTACACGTGTTTGTTGAATTTTCTTTTTTTACATGTACACGTGTTTGTTGAATTCTTATTTTACATGTACACGTGTTTGTTGAATTTTCATATTTTACATTTACACGTGTTTGTTGAATTCTTATTTTACATGTACACGTGTTTGTTGAATTTTCATATTTTACATGTACACGTTGTTGTTGAATTTTCTTATTTTACATGTACACGTGTTTGTTAAATTCTCATATTTTACATGTACACGTGTTTGTTAAATTCTCTTATTCTCGTATATTATTTCCTATTTACTAACCAGTTGCGAGTTTGAAACAGATTTTATTGCACGTTTATTTTGCCTCATTTTCTATTTTCGTATCTGCAGTAATCTGTGGTTTGAGGAATGTAACATATATAGGTAATAAGCATCCACTGATAACGTTTTATTTTCAATAGTTTTCATGTTTGTGATTTTGTTCTTTACAGTTAATACTTCCTTCTGCACATATTTCCCTTTGCTAGTAGATCACAATATTGATATTAATTAATATGTAACCAGCAGATATTTTTGTATATATTGACAATTAACTGTTCATTTTTAGCAAAATTGCTTTGAAGTATTGTTAATGATTAGTTTGATATATTTTTGCCGCGTGCAATCAAACTGACTTCACTTATTATATTCATCGTACCACAGGTACCACGTGTTTGGAATAAATACATCAGTAAAATGTGCAATAAGATAAATTGTAAGACGAACAATAAGCAGGTAATGACATAATTATTGTATTATCATTATCTTGACTCACAACGGGCTAGTCTGATGATGCTGGTGAGGATTGATAGTCAATCTTTCGTGTGAACATATTTATCCTAACTTCATACGTTGTTTAACCTTTCAATGATACATTTGTACTGTTTATCTGTCATATGAAAGTACATCTTGAAGACTTGTGATGTTTCTAATAAATACTTCAATCCAATAGGTTATTTATGTTTTAGTTTCTTTGTTGAATTCCTCACCCATGTAGTATTCGTACAATGCATTAATCTCCTGATCAGAAATCAGTTGGAGTAAATTTTTACACATATGCAAATATTCTTTAGAGTGATGTTCCTCGGGGGAGGTCTATTTTCTTAAACTTTTAATGCGTAACTCAGTCCCCCAAAATCTGGAATCCGTTATTCTGCCACCAAGCTGCCTTTGATGAAAGGAATGACCACAGAATGATAACATCGATGGAATCTCTCATTCACATTCTATCATGATTCCAGTCAATATATTAATCTTTTCTCTCCTATGTACAAATTCTGAAAATCTGACATCAAGTTATATGAATAACATCATCATTGAAACATAACGTTTTCTCTAGTGCTCAGTGATATTTTGTGTTACTACGAGTATTTTGAAAGATTCTTGAATCAACGAGCGTGTATAAATATAACAGTTATTTAACGTGTACAAATACAACAGTTATTTAACGTGTACAAATATAACAGTTATTTAAAGTGTATAAATATAACAGTTATTTAAAGTGTATAAATATAACAGTTATTTAAAGTGTATAAATATGACAGTTATTTAAAGTGTATAAATATAACAGCTATTTAAAGTGTATAAATATAACAGTGATTTAAAGTGTATAAATATAACAGTTATTTAAAGTGTATAAATATAACAGTTATTTAAAGTGTACAAATATAACAGTTATGTAACGTGTACAAATATAACCGTTATTTAACGTGTACAAATATAACAGTTATTTGAAGTGTATAAATATAACAGTTATTTAAAGTGTATAAATATAACAGTTATTTAAAGTGTATAAATATAACAGTTATTTAACGTGTACAAATATAACCGTTATTTAACGTGTACAAATATAACCGTTATTTAACGTGTACAAATATAACCGTTATTTAACGTGTACAAATATAACCGTTATTTAACGTGTACAAATATAACAGTTATTTAACGTGTACAAATATAACAGTTATTTAACGTGTACAAATATAACAGTTATTTAACGTGTATAAATATAACAGTTATTTAAAGTGTATAAATATAACAGTTATTTAAATTTTACAAATATAACTGTTATTTAACGTATTTAGTATATAAGTATTTAGTATATACGTATTTGATATATAAGCAATTAGTATATAAATATTTAGTATATAAATGTTTAATATATAAGTGTTTAGTATATAAGTGTTTAGTATGTAAGTGTTTAGTAGATAAGTATTTAGTAGATAAGTATTTAGTAGATAAGTATTTGATATATAAGTATTTAGTATATAAGTGTTTAGTATATAAGTATTTAGTATATAAGTGTTTGGTATATAAGTATTTTGTATATAAGTGTTTAGTATATAAGTATTGGTATATAAGTGTTTGGTATATAAGTATTTTGTATATAAGTGTTTAGTATATAAGTATTTGATATATAAGTATTTGGTATATAAGTATTTGGTATATAAGTATTTAGTATATAAGTGTTTAGTATATAAGTATTTAGTATATAAGTATTTGATATATAAGTATTTGGTACATAAATATTTTGGTATATAATTATTTAGTATATAAGTATTTAGTATTTAAGTATTTGGTATATAAGTATTTAGTATATAAGTATTTTGTATATACCATCTCTTTCTCGTCAATCAAAGTTATTTGGTTCCATTTATGAGAAGGTCAAAGTGGTTTAACATAATAAAATGCAAATTGAATTAGTTCGTGCGACCTTTCAAGAACAGCTTATGTAGTAGGAATGTTTATTTCTTATTTACAACACGTGCACTTGTGCTTGATTGTGCATATTTTACACTTCTACAATGCTCCCATAGGCATTACGATCTAAACTATTTTCTACAAATAGTTCTTAATAGCAGATTAATTATTCAACAAATGCTTGTCTTACTCATAACAACCTCCACGCTAGTATTATGCCTTGATTCAAATGACTCGCAATTATATCACAGAGACAAAAATCTTAGTATTAATTCTAACTAATATTTTATGCACTCATTCCTGTTCTGATGCTGTTTTTACTTTCCAAGTATTCAGCGAAACATCAAAGATAATAAATGTAATTTATCTCAATAAAACATAGATAAAAGTGAAAACACTAGATTCATGAGCATAAATTGATTATCTGGATACAATACATCATGTACATGAAATTATATGTAAAACTGATTGCCATGATGATGTATCTAATTCAACCAGCTCAAGTGGACAGAAGACTACATAATTAATACCAGAATTGATAAAAATGTTATCTTATACTACACAAAATAATACAAAATACACCATCAATATAACACAGAGAATGCCGTGATTAGTCAATCCGCAGCCAAAAGCTGTAAGGTTTGTAACAAACTGGCACGACGTACTTAACTATTAATGGATACACCACAAACTTTAATTACCATGGTCATACCAAACAAGAGGCACATTAGTCTAAATCATTCAAATGTTGGCTGAACGAGTCTATAGCGATCAACTCCAGCTAAAATAAGTCTTAATAAGCATAAATCATTCCACTCCAGTCAGAATTAGTTTGCATCAATCTATTCCATTCAATATGATCCTACGAGTACATCTCTTAACCAAGGCCAAATGAGTGCATTTTATTTTACACCTGAAATAAATGTAAGCGTACGTCATCACCATAAATATAACATGTATTAAGTGACTAGAGGTGTTTCAACCTCCGTCAACCTGAATGAATTAAATCCGCTGATCTGCGAAACTGAATTTATGTAAATGCGAGATTGCGTATCATGATACCAACATAAGTTGTTCGATATTGTAATTATTTGTTCGGTAAAAGGTTTGTAATAATTCATTAATCATACATGTACTTCAAAATAATATACACGAGAGAACACTATGACAGAAGTATCAATTTATGAGAGATTTTTCACGTTTATACTTTTAGAATAAAAAGTCAGACGAAAGCGACATGTCAGATAAGGAAACTGAATTTGAACTTCAACCAATGGAGAGTAGTGTTCTAAGCAATGGACAACCAATCAGAAATTATGACACAAACGTTCCAAACGAACTATCGAATGGTGATATCGCAACATGTGGTTATCACAGCCATCCAGCAGTCTATGAACACTTTAACAATGACGATAGAGATAAGCATTCATTAATAAGCAATAAAAGTAACGTTTCTGAAAACGATGACAACAAAGACGGAGATGATAAAAGTGAGACGAACTCACAAGATTCGTCAGCGGATCACCCACCACACGAAGACTGGGGTCATAAAGCTGATTACTTACTGGCTGTGATTGGATATGCTGTTGATCTTTCAAATGTTTGGAGATTTCCGTATCTATGTTACAGGAATGGAGGAGGTAGGATTTTATTGTTCTATCTTATATCGTTTGAAATGATCTGGTATAATATCTAAATAACATGGAATTGTTTTCAGTTTAAATTTGGCTGTTGGCCAGCTTTTTAAATACAGTTATGTTTGTTTTGTCTACGTCGAGGCATCGATCTATCCACAGCCTGACATGTTTAATAAATAAACAATGACTTGTCATATACATTGATTTTACTAAAACCCTTCTTTCGAAACGTTCGTTTCAACACGTACCAATGGATTTATTTAAAAGAGGAGCTTTTAAAAGCTTATTATTGTAATTAATGCATTCTTCACCATATGTATACGAATATCAGCTATCTACTCAATATTTCATGTCTTTTGATATATACTTATAAATACTTGAAGTAATTTAATATTAAACTACTTCGTGTATTGATTCATTTACAAACTTCTGATCATATTTTTGTCTTTGTTGTTTAGTTTTTGTGTGTTAGTATTTTGTTTGTTTGATCACGATCGGTAGAATGATTAACTGTCCTTGACAAACTATTGATGATGAACTGTACATGATAAACTGTACATTACGAACTGCACATAATAAATTGTACATAATAATCTGAACACGATAAACTGTACGTGATAAACAGTAAGTTATAAACTAAACAGTCACGATAAATTGTACATAACAAACTATACAAGATCAACGTACCAATTTATTGCACGGCGCTCGGGGCAATGTTAATTAGGCATTAAAGTTACATATGGTACACAATATTTTACTGCAACCTTTGTGACGGGTATACCTGTTTCATTAACCCTCATATAAACCACACATTGAGCATCACCACTAGTATTTTAGCAGTATGAGTTAAGAACAGACATCTATGTGCAAATGTTTAGGTAGAAATAAAAAGTGGTAATAAATAGAAAGTGGTTCAGTCCCAGTGTTGGCTTACCACGTACAGCCGAAACTATATGAAGGACCGGGGTCGGTGTGCTTGAAAAAATTGATGACGTCATATGCGCTTCTGGTAATACGTTAACATTTTACGAGGAAAAGGTTCGGTGTCATGTGCACTTTGATGGCAGGTACCTATATGGCGCATGAAATTTTATGCTGTACATTTTGTTCAACAGCAGATCAAAGGATTTTTGCTGTATTCATGAGAAAAATGTAAAGGATCAATCTTGTCATTAATTCTTTTATATATTATTACGTTTCATTCGTTCGTTCACGCATTCCAATATTTATTAATTTCGCACACACAATGTACAACAATACATTTTCATACAACACAATAATGTGCAAGCCTGTTACGCTGAATAAATACTGTGTAAGCAAAGAAACAAACTTTTGGGAATATGTTAACTACATAGGTATGTGATTTTTCCCTAAGTCTCCTCATCAGGGCGCGCTTGTGGAACCGTTAAATGTCGCATCGCAGCTAAATGTCGCATCGCCGTTAAATGTCGCACTTACCGTTAAATGTCGAAACGTTGCCGTTAAATGTCGCAACCGCTGCTAAATGTCGCAAAAACGTCTGCCGTTGAATGTCGCGATTTTAACGTCAAATGTCACAATCTTTCTGCCGCTAAATATCGCAAACCTACTGTTTTAAGTATAAAATCCAGTAAGCACATGTTATAGATAGCAAAAGGTCTGATTTTAAACATAAATTCCATTTGCATTTTGAGGACCATGAGTAAAATATTGTACAAGTACATTGTCATATATGTTTATTTGCCCGTTCATTACATGCACTTGTACTTTTGCATGCATGCAGTTTTGTCTTTCTGAAAAATCTTATATTTTGTTAGTAAGTGGAGTTTCCAACTTTTGAATAGTATTATCATAGCCTACATGAAATGTATAGAAGCAAATCTTCAAAATCCTTGCATAAGGACAAACTAAATTAAATGTGAATAGTTTTTAACAATGTCTGACACTTACTTTTGATAGCGTTATCATAAGAAATGTTATATAAAAGTGTGAATGAGTAGCTTTAAAATTTAAGATTCAAAGGTATAAACTTACTGAATCATGTTAGACAACATGCAATCACTTAATAGTAATAGCAACATAATTATATAATTGCCATCAGCACCACCGCAAGTTATCGTTTTTATCGTAAATGTCTTAATATTACTTCTTCTCCTACACATCTATGTGGCTTTCTTTAACCATCCACACATCTATGTGACTTTCTTTAACCATCCACACATCTATGTGACTTTCGTTAACCATCCACACATCTATGTGGCTTTCTTTAACCATCCACACATTTACGTGGCTTTCGTTAACCATCCACACATTTACGTGGCTTTCTTTAACCATCCACACATTTATGTGGCTTTCTTTAACCATCCACAGCTAATTCATGCGGGCTGACAGGAAGTTGGTCTGTACAAGAGCGGATCCGTCGACCCAAGGATCCGATTGTGCAGCGGTCTCATTTCTATGAGAATTTTAAAAAACACAACATATTTTTGAAATTCCCCTGATGCTCCGGTGGATCCGCCTAGAGGTAATGGGCCTTCGTTTATGTTAAATAAAGAAGGATGCACTGGTTCGAATCTAGTGGCTAATGCAGTCTCTGTATATTATTCATGCAATAATAAGATGTCAAATTATGCATGTAGAAAATTGCTTGAGCATGAATGTCCTAACTGGCTTGACAGGCGTTAAAACGCAACATTGTGGACTGAGTAATATTGAGGGTTATAATTCTGATATAAATAGGTGGATCATGATGGCAAATAGATGGCCTATCTCCTATGTGTGCGAATTCCCCACAAGTAACATCGTAATCTTACCAAATAATAATTAGACAAGGCATCTCTAGACAGAATGATTTTATATGTTTTGGGTTTTGTACCTTACTGAACAGTCGACGGTCATTCAACGGCTGTATGTCACCTGATACCTCAATTTCCTGGGTGTCTGGCCAGCACACGCCATATCCTTGTTAGTTACGGGCAACTACCCCAATTGAAACAGCATTTAGAGGCGAAAATTAGCCAAAACTTAAAGATACAATTGTCATAATTCAATCGAATCCACGTCAGAGTTTTAATGTCACAAGTTATGTAGCCATGGTTAGTAAATAAGGTTTTTGTTTTAAAGCAAACGATTTTGACAAAGATATAGCTGGACTAAATGAAAAACTAAACCAAACTTTTAACACGCCCCGCCGACGCCGACGACATCAGGATGAGTACAATAGCAGCCTTCGAATAGTGGAGCGAATAACTATTTTTAGGTATACATGCATGTATATATGCCTAGTATTCCACAGAGGGAGACTTTTACCAGACTTTCTTTATATTTTATGTTAAGGCGACCATGAACTTAATCTCAGTGCAATCTGTCCGTTGTTGAACCGACTTGTTTAACAATTGTCCATGACTCTGAGTGTGAGGATTAGACAGAGAGTACAAATTCCGCTTAATCATATACATGTACATGTACGTATATTCTGGCAAAGTTTCAATGAAATCTTAAGAACCACCACTAATATGGCTGTGAATGTAAAAATGAAATTTATTAGTAACTTTGGCCAGTCATATGCCGAAATGTTGGGGATGAAGACGATTGACTTTAGACACAATAGTCACAAATGGTCACAGAGAATTTGACGTTTGACCTTGCGTGTGTCCCTCTGAGGATCCCTAAAATGTAACAGTTACTTACACATGTTGAGTTTTTAAACTTGAATCCAGTTGCTTTGCAGACGATTCCCACATACACGTAGATATTTCACTCCCATATTCTTCAATCGACATATTAGAAGTCAAAGTGCGGCCATATTGTTTACCATCTTTGATTTCTCGGTCCGCACCAGATGCAGGCCGGTTTACTTCAAAACTTTTCCAACATTTCGCTTTTGTAGCTCTTTTTGGTCGGGGAACTCCTTAACCAGAGAATATGTGAGAATGAAAAATGATTTTTAGTGCCAGAAAGTCTTAAATTTTAGCTTTTAAACAAGATATGTCCAACGAAAGAGGTCAATAACTTAAAGAGCATTCCATCACTAGCAGCCAGATGGGTTTGCCCAAATTATTAGGTTATGAGCTCATTTAGTAACACAATACTCATAAATATTTACCCGCCGATTGAGATAATCATCCTTTCAAGACACCTGCACCCAATTGTATAAACATTGGTTAACTTCAACCACTGGGTTAAATCAGAGTTTTGGATTAAAATTTTGGTTAAATGTTCGGTAAGCTGTTGTAGAAAATTTTGTGTAAGTTTAACTAAATGTTGTTTTTGTTTAAAGCTCAAATAAATCTAACCCAAGTCTAAAATGCTGGTTAAATCTTAACATAAACGGTAACCAGTACCAAAATGGCAGCCCTTTTTAAATGTTTAAATGACTTTTATAATGGTTAATGAACCAAAATGGTTAAATTTAACCTTGGGTTAAATTAACCATTTGGTTAAAGTTAACCAATGTTTATACAATTGGGCGCTGGAGTTTTCCGTAAAACACACATTGCTACGTTTAACGATGGGTATGCGACATTTAGCGGCAGAAAAAATGCAACATTTAACGGTAGACGATTTCGCAATATTTAGCTGCTGTTGCGACATTTAACGCAACAGTCTGACATTTAACTGTAAGTGTGATATTTAACGGCGATGCGACATAAAACGGTTCCACACGCGCTGTCCTCATTTACCCAGATGTTTATATTGATACATACGGTTTAATTCACCCCGAAATGTAATATGAAATGGATCGGCAGATGCTGGCATAAATCAGAGATATCTGTTAAATGTCTGAACATTATCTTTGTTAATTCCTTATTCAATGCTTAATCGGTGTTTAAATTTATCATGTAATTTCATTTAATTACTTTTAATAGTTTTGTTGTATTTCTTGCTGATATGTTAGAAGTTAAATGTTACAAAATATCTCCTTATCTTGATAAATGACAGAGCCTCCATCGTTACCTTAAATACATCGTGTTTGTTAAATAAGAAAGGGGTGTCTAATAAACCACTAATATTTATGACTTGTGGTGATAGTCTATTCATTAACTTATCATTATTTCTGCATTATTATATAGCTTGCTTGCATCAATCTCAACTTCCGTGTCTACATCAAGGTCGGTGCCAATTTCTTCGTTTTCGGTGTTAGTATCATCCTCCTCAGTGTCATTCTGAATGCTATAAAATCAGCTTTAATGTTATTTTTCACGAATCATAAAGCACCTGGCACTGAATCGAAAACATACAAAAAGGATTAGTTGGAATTGACATATTGTTTATAGAATGTTCAATATTATAAGAGTGTTGCTATGATTAACTGACATTTTGTATATGCTGATGTTGATTATTGGCGATCATACCCTTCCTTTTTCGTGATTTGTAAACATGTTGCTTAGACTGAAATCAGAATCGAATTAAACAAAATGTGGGATGTTTGAAGTAATGTTTATTCACAAAATGTTTGATGAAAAATAAGTAATATCCTAGTTCCACGTCTGCACCCACCACAAGGTAAAGTTTACTGCTTAATTGGGTCAATGTTTTGCTCTAGAAAAACTCGGTAAATACACGTTACCGAACATTATACGTAACCGTACAATATACTTGACCGTTCAATATACTGTTCAATATACGTGACTGTAAATTATACATGACCGTACAATATACGTGACTGCAGATTATACATGACTGTACGATATACGTGACAGTAAATTATACGCGACCGTATAAGGGACCACTATGAAAATAAGAGTTTACCCTTTCTTGTGTTATCCCTGGTATTGGTGTGCATGTCATGGTGTTTATACTCATGCTGTGTTATGTTATGTATCACTACATGTTGTTTTATTACCATGTATGTACTATATGCCAAAATAAATCTTATCTTACAATATACGATGCTGTAAATTATACATGACCGTACAATATACGGTACTGTAAATTGTACATGACCGTACAATATACGGTACTGTAAATTATACATGACCGTACAATATACGGTACTGTAAATTATACATGACTGTACAATATATGTGATTGTGAATTATACGCGACAGTACAGTATACGTGACTGTGAATTATACGAGACCATATAATGAATAGAAACTCTTCCTCTGGGCACCATCACAACTCATCAGTTAAGAAAGAACCATTAAAATCACCTGTCGTTATTTTCTAGGGGTAACTATTCACAAAGAACAATAGCGGTAAATTACATTAGTGTCAACTCTTTACTTATCTTCTAAGAAAAAAATCACTCGCCATATTTTTTCGTGACATTTTTCCAACAAAAAAATTGACCGCTTATAATGTAAGATTCCAGCCGGTATCAGCGCATGTAAATCGCTAGCAGTGTATTGAGAACACATGCATGCACACACAACTACAAAAAAATGTTACTTCACATTATCAGCAAGTTACTAGCATTACAATCATATTTTGGACAATGTAACAAAACTCAACCTATTTGTGGGAAGTTCTGTTTAAATCTATTTGCTATAAATATCTGTATGCAGTTTAATGTAGTAAATCATTGATATTAAATGTTATTTTTGGAGAAACGTTAATGTAAGAATGAGTTTTTAACAACCATGATAAAAAACTAGTAGCAGCTCGGTTTTTTATTGTTTTATCGGCTGTGGTGTTAAGTTTGTTTTTAATTACACTGCATAATAATTTATGCATAAGTTTTTTTCCTTCCAAGTAAAGAATTCAAGAAAGCATGTAAGGAAAAATATCCTTGGCTGATTTTGATTACTAGTCCATCCTATGTTGTTTTTTTGTTTGTTAAGTGTTGTTGTTAATCACTTGCCAAGAAATAGAAAGAAAGTGTATGTTTTGACAAGGTTAAAAGCATATTGGAACATATTTTTGAAGGAAATAGCCTGTTAAGTTTCGATTAACAGTTTGTTGAATGAAAATTATGCAAATTCTTCATTTTGTAGAGTTTTAAGTGACATGTATCAATATATGAGCAGTAAATGCAGTTTTACTCAGAAGTTTACTTAAATCCTGTTTTCATATGAATGAAATTTAGCGCTAGAGTATGGAAATGCTACAAATCATTAATTCAGATAAGACAAAGCAACACTGTTAATATCAAACTTTTATTTATCTAAGGCATGTAGTGCGTAATACAATGTATGCTATACTCGTATAAATGTTCTGCTTCATAGTAAAGTGATTATATATCTAGAAAATTCTACCCAACAACTGGTTTCTTAAAGGGTATAAAAATAATGTTTTCATTCATTCAAAAAATGAATTTTTGATTTTTTTTGTAAATTGCAGTACATATGTCATGTTTTAAATTTCAAGGTTTAAATAGTCCAGTCTATAAGAAATCGTGACTACAGAAAATTGCTGTTGATCAGACAGACAAACAGACGGACGGACGGACGGACAGACGGACAATACACACGAGCCGGCATCAATAGCGCTCATTTTGATAGTTCGACCACTATTATGGCGAGGAAAGGTTTGTTTACGTAACCTATCAACTATAAAGTTAGTACGCCAAAACAACCGGCAAAGGTCTTCTGTTTACCTCCGCAGTGTTTTTAGTCTGTCAAGGAGTACATACCGGAATCCTTGATAGCACATGATACAGTGGACAAAACGTTTTACCGGTATGTACGTTCGCAAACACACGAAGCAGCTCGTGAGATAATCTTATAGACCAAAGCTAGATTTGAAACATTGAATCCAATGAACGGTCAATGAATGGTGAAGATAAATAACCTTGTGAGTGATATGGCTTTAAATATGTCACGAGGACCTCCGTAATATTGTCCTGAGTTCAAATGTGATCATGAACATGGAGTTATATGTTATATATGTTACATGGTCATATTGTCTAACACACATAGAACAGCATGTACTCACAATGTTATTTTCTTGTTTTATAGACATATCTTAGCTTCAAACAAAACAATCATGTACTCACAATGTTATTTTATTGTTTGTCTTAGGGACCTGTTTTATAGACATGTCTTAGCTTCATACAAAACAATCATGACAACAAAACAACATAAATCAACAGGATAAAGCAATACTGTCAATGTCGCTGAATGTACATATATCATGTTTAAGTACTGATCACTGTTAATACTTCACAAACATACACTGTTGATGAATGTACATATATCATGTTTAAGTACTGATCACAGTTAATACTTCACAAACATACCCTGTTGATGAATGTACATATATCATGTTTAAGTACTGATCACAGTTAATACTTCACAAACATACCCTGTTGCTGAATGTACATATATCATGTTTAAGTACTGATCACTGTTAATACTTCACAAACATACCCTGTTGATGAATGTACATATATCATGTTTATGTACTGATCACAGTTAATACTCTACAAACATACCCTGTTGCTGAATGTACATATATCATGTTTATGTACTGATCACAGTTAATACTTCACAAACATACCCTGTTGATGAATGTACATATATCATGTTTATGTACTGATCACAGTTAATACTTCACAAACATACACTGTCGCTGAATGTACATATATCATGTTTATGTACTGATCACTGTTAATACTTCACAAACATACCCTGTTGATGAATGTACATATATCATGTTTATGTACTGATCACAGTTAATACTCTACAAACATACCCTGTTGCTGAATGTACATATATCATGTTTATGTACTGATCACAGTTAATACTTCACAAACATACCCTGTTGATGAATGTACATATATTATGTTTATGTACTGATCACAGTTAATACTTCACAAACATACACTGTCGCTGAATGTACATATATCATGTTTATGTACTGATCACAGTTAATACTTCACAAACATACCCTGTTGATGAATGTACATATATCATGTTTATGTACTGATCACAGTTAATACTCTACAAACATACCCTGTTGCTGAATGTACATATATCATGTTTATGTACTGATCACAGTTAATACTTCACAAACATACCCGGTTGCTGAATGTACATATATCATGTTTATGTACTGATCACTGTTAATACTTCACAAACATACCCTGTTGATGAATGTACATATATCATGTTTAAGTACTGATCACTGTTAATACTTCACAAACATACACTGTCGCTGAATGTACATATATCATGTTTATGTACTGATCACAGTTAATACTCTACAAACATACCCTGTTGCTGAATGTACATATATCATGTTTATGTACTGATCACAGTTAATACTTCACAAACATACCCTGTTGATGAATGTACATATATTATGTTTATGTACTGATCACAGTTAATACTTCACAAACATACACTGTCGCTGAATGTACATATATCATGTTTATGTACTGATCACAGTTAATACTTCACAAACATACCCTGTTGATGAATGTACATATATCATGTTTATGTACTGATCACAGTTAATACTCTACAAACATACCCTGTTGCTGAATGTACATATATCATGTTTATGTACTGATCATAGTTAATACTTCACAAACATACCCGGTTGCTGAATGTACATATATCATGTTTATGTACTGATCACTGTTAATACTTCACAAACATACCCTGTTGATGAATGTACATATATCATGTTTAAGTACTGATCACTGTTAATACTTCACAAACATACACTGTCGCTGAATGTACATATATCATGTTTATGTACTGATCACTGTTAATACTTCACAAACATACCCTAATGCTGAATATTTCGTACATATTTTCTTCATCTTTTGTGTTTTTTTTTTATAATCAGCATTTTGTTTTTGTACATTTTGTCTCAGCCTTTACAAGCACTTCGTTGGTTCACTCTCACCTCTTTACATACATTGTAATGAACGTTTTCAGGAGCATTTATTATTCCATATTTCACTGTGTTGATATTTGGGGCTCTACCCATATTTTTCATGGAGATGTGTTTGGGACAATATCACCGCGAAGGACCAATCACTGTGTGGAAGATAGCTCCGATATTTAAAGGTAAACTTAAATAATTTTTAACATTGTAACAAGTTATCAATTATGAAAACTCCTTCGATCATTGGTTGGCATGGGGCGGTCATATAGTAAATAAATCGGAACACGACAAGATGGGAACTCGACTCACTAAAAAAAGCCTCCTTAGTTCGAAATGGATTGATTACCTGTACAGGTACAAATATTAACCATGAATCAATCAATTGATACAACGTTTGTTGTTCAATCATTTATTGTGTTTGTAAAAAAGTGCATCATTTTCACGATTTACGGATACCAGTACAGACTTCATATTTGAGACTAAGCATTGATACCAGTCGATTCAATGTCAGTCAAGTGTACATTGTGTGACCGTTGACGATGGGATTTAGACAAGTAATGTTCGAATTATTCTTCACAAACCAGTGTGGCACATGATCAACTTAACCACATATTTACTCGCACAACCTGGTTATGGAACCACTCATGCGATTTAAATCTTTGTTTGAATTAATTTGCAGGTATCGGTTACGCTTCTTGTTTCATGGCTTACTTGGTGGCATTTTATTACAATGTTGTAATTGGCTGGGCCTTCTACTACCTGTTTTCATCATTTACCACGGAGTTACCATGGAGAACATGTGATCATGAATGGAATAGTCCACGTTGTTGGAGTTTACAGGGTGGACAGTTTAATGCATCTCTATCTAATGATACATCCACAAACCACTCCGTATCATCATCGTATGAGTATTTTGAGTAAGTGGCTTCTTGTTAGATATAAAACACAACACGCATTATTCATCTAAATCATTATTGCTGTATTCTGGTGATGTCAACGAATCGTCAATTTTCGCCTAAAGTAAAGAAATCTATCCTCCTGCAAGTTTAAATGTAAACTATTTATTCTCTAAACTCTAATTACATAAATAAACAACCAAGAAATAATACAGGGATAACGCTATTATTTGAAAGTGAAACATTTTTACAACAAATTTCACTTTTGGATTTATTCATTTGTCATCAAGTTAACGTATATTGTCCTTTTGTATGCTTCGAACTGAACCAAAACTAATGAAAAGCACAAAGAAATACTGTACAGCTTATATGTGTCTGTCCTAGATTACACATAAATTACGTGTATTTATCCTAGATTACACATAAATTATGTGTATTTATCCTAGATTACACATAAATTAAGTGTTTGATATACAACTTATAAACCTCTGTCATAGATTACACATTAATTACATGTTTGATAGTCTGCTCACGTGTGTTTATACTAGATTACACATTAATTACGTGTTTGATATTCTGCTCACGTGTAATTATTCAAGATTACACATTAATAACGTGTTTTATATACTGCTCACGTGTATTTATCCTAGATTACACATTAATTACGTGTTTGATATTCTGCTTACGTGTATTTATCCTAGAGTACACATTAATTACGTGTTTGATATACAGCTTACGTGTATTTATCCTAGATTACACATTAATTACGTGTTTTATATACTGTTTACGTGTATTTATCCTAGATTACACATTAATTACGTGTTTGATGTACAGCTTACGTGTATTTATCCTAGATTACACATTAATTACGTGTTTTATATACTGCTTACGTGTATTTATCCTAGATTACACATTAATTACGTGTTTTATATACTGCTTACGTGTATTTATCCTAGATTACACATTAATTACTTGTTTTATATACTGCTTACGTGTATTTATCCTAGATTACACATTAATTACGTGTTTGATATGTTCTATTGGAGTCATAGAGTGTCTGGAAATGACGAAATAAAATACAGTGGAACCTCTCCAAAGCAATAGCCTTTGGGAGAAGCACGATTATGTTGTTGTTCAGAGGTTGTTGCTCTATTGAGGTTAAATTAATACTTAATTCGTATGGTTGGCAAAAATCATGCTGTTGTTTAAGAAAGGTATTTGCTCAATAGAGGGTCGCTCTGAAGAGGTTTCCCTGTATACAATGTCACAATTTATATGGTTTCTTTGTGCCTTTGACTTTTGAGGTTAATAATTGCGCAAAAGATAAAAAGAAGAATTGAAATCATGTATTCGTGTGTCATATGTAAGTATATTGTTTAATATATATTTTAAGGCGTAGTATGTTAAAGTTGCACCTAAGTGGCGGACTTGAACATCTGGGTGGAATAAGATGGGAATTGGTTCTTTGCACACTTTTAACATTCATTTGTCTCTATTTTTCCTTATGGAAAGGAGTGAAAAGTTCTGGGAAGGTAAGTAATGAAGAGTACGTAAATAGCAAATTTCCACTTTTAGTTTTATCTTGTCGTTTAAATGTAAATGATTTTGTTAGCAATTGAAAATTCATTCAGTTAATTCTTGCAAATTCGTTTGTGTAGTACATAACGATTTTCTATCAGTAAAAGAGGCACACACTTAGTAATATGTATGTCACTATCACAATGTTACATCTAGTATTATGTCACTATCACAATGTTACATCTAGTATTATGTCACTATCACAATGTTGCATCTAGTATTATGTCACTATCACAATGTTACATCTAGTATTATGTCACTATCACAATGTTACATCTAGTATTATGTCACTATCACAATGTTGCATCTAGTATTATGTAACTATCACAATGTTACATCTAGTATTATGTCACTATCACAATGTTACATCTAGTATTATGTCACTTTCACAATGTTACATCTAGTATTATGTCACTATCACAATGTTACATCTAGTTTTATGTCACTATCACAATGTTACATCTAATATTATGTCACTTTCACAATGTTACATCTAGTATTATGTCACTATCACAATGTTACATCTAGTATTATGTCATTTTCACATTGTTACATCTAGTATTATTTCACTTTCACATTATTACATCTAGTAATATGTCACTATTACAGTGTCATATCTAGAATATCACAATGTTACATCTAGTAATATGTCACTATTACAGTGTCATATTTAGAATATCACATTGTTACATCTAGTAATATGTCACTATTAAAGTGTCATATCTAGAATATCACAATGTTACATCTAGTAATATGTCACTATTACAGTGTCATATCTAGAATATCACATTGTTACATCTAGTAATATGTCACTATTAAAGTGTCATATCTAGAATATCACAATGTTACATCTAGTAATATGTCACTATTAAAGTGTCATATCTAGAATATCACAATGTTACATCTAGTAATATGTCACTATTACAGTGTCATATCTAGAATATCACAATGTCACATCTAGTAATATGTCACTATTAAAGTGTCATATCTAGAATATCACAATGTTACATATGGAATAAGTGAAACTCACGATTACGTTACTGTTTCTATTTAGGTAGTTTACGTTACTGCTACATTGCCGTACGTAATTCTGACTATTCTGCTAATACGAGGATGTTTACTGCCAGGTGCGGTTGATGGAATAAAATACTTCATCACTCCAAATCTTGAGCGTCTAAATGATCCAAACGTAAGTACTGTATTACTGTATCTTCAACATAATATTTCTGAATAGATGTGAATAGTGTAGAATTCACAGTAACTTAACATATAAAATAATGTCACATAGAATTCTCGATAACCTATCATAGACAAGTAAAGGGGAATTCACAGCGGAGCTCATTGAATTTTATGAACAGTAAACTCTAGTGCCGGTCACTGAGAATTATATTTTATATGCTAATGGTATATTATGGTGTCTATTGTACATGTAATGTGAATTCTACTATTAATATACAGCATAGGCCAGTGTGAATTTTCTATATATTAAATCAGCGTGAATTCAACTTTATATAAAACAGGTAGGTAAGACTTCATTAGGTCTGAAGTACATCGGATCAAACAGCAGGAGTTAATACCAAAATTTTAACGATGGCATTAAATTCGCCTTTTATTTCAAATAAAGAGTAAAATAATTACACTTTATTAAAATATGTGAATTGGTGTGGGTGTGCTTTGATTCAAAATTTCCTTCGATGAAATGAACACAACATATAACAGATATTATTCGATGAATCAATCAAGCGCCTACAGTGCATTGCTAACTATGATGTACGGAATAATTGATTTACCTGTAGAAAAGGCTTATAACTTTGGAGTATTTAATAAACACTGATTACCACGATATTAGCTGTGTGTATTCCCGTCTATTGATACAAGCTTTAACCCGTCCACCACCCTATAGTGTATCAACTAAGAGAATAAAACGTCTGCTGTGATCGTAATTATGTAGCATTCAAATAATTAAAATAACAACAGTGCTTATTATATTTCCGCGAAAATGATTGAGCTCTAAGTAATCTATCAGATAAAATGATCTGTTCTATTGTCAAATTTATACAAGAGAGCAGACGACTTTTAACCACTTTCTTTATAATGTGGCCCTCAGTTCAATGACGGCTGTACGCACACGTGTTATAAATACACAATTTACGATATAGAATTGAGTTACTAGTATCTATATTCATATTGAAGAGTACAGTAGAAACGAATGATACGTTACATTGATCAAGTTCCGTATGTATGCTTAATGAAATGTAAACACACAAACAATAGATGTAAGCATCAAGGAAACTGAAATATCTGTATTTATGTCTACGTCATAAATCGTGTGTACAAAAAATTTCTTCGTGAAATATATTGAAACAAAACAGCAAGTTTCATTCCTGGTAGCAGCAAAAATCTTAAATGAATGAAGCGTGCGCATCGGTTCACGTGCGATTAGATCGTTCATATAAAACAGTTTTACGATGCAGTGTCAACTAAAAATGTAATAAATGGTTTTGACGGCTGAAAGTGCGAGAAACTATATTGGAAATATGGATAGTTACATTTATCTTGATTTATAACAAGAATTCCGTGTGCGGCTGTAACGCTCCTCTGAAAACAGCGCTCGTTTCACAAGGTCTTCTGTTGTTATGGAGAATGATGGTGTTGTCTTGTTTTGATGAACAAAGTTACACTTTCATAATGTTCAACAGTACAAAACTGGTCATAATGCAGACAGAGTTTAATAGACTTTGGGACTTTCTTTTCTTTTCTTTGTACATTGGCTCGCATGATTAACTCCTACCGTCTCAAGTACTGGCAAATTTGAGGATTTGAGGAACAATATCTCGTTAACTGATGATACATTAAAAAAAAACAAAATCCGTAAATCTAATAATTATGTTCATAATAAAATATTAAATCATCGAGTTGAGTGCATGTAAGATAGCTGAGAAGGCTGTTTCACACTTGTTGTTTTCAGGTATGGATTGATGCAGCAGTACAGATAATGTTTTCAATGGGTGTAGGGTTTGGTACGCATATAGCTTACGCAAGTCATAACAAATTCAACAATAATTGTTATATGTAAGTCTACTGTATAATCCCAATTATTCTTAAAAAAAACGTTGACATGTTCGCGTTCTACATGTGTTTAGGAAAAAAGGCCATACAAAATTGTAATTCAAAAGTTTATCTGTTCGTTCGTTTGTATGAAACATTTTATAACTTAAATAATTATAAAACAAGATTATGAAAAATCCACTTTATATCATGTTCCAGGATAAATACATTAGCGTAGTTAACGCATGAACACTACTTTCTATAAGCTATAGTCTATTATGTAAGTTCACACTTAGAATACTCACAGTGACGAACAAATAAAATATATAATCAGGAAAATGATATAAAATTTATTTTAATTAAGAAATCTAAGTTAGGTTCTTTGATAGATAAATATTGCTATAACACTGTACAACTTGTACAACTTGTGACCTACTTAGATGATCAACACGTACTAACAAACTGAAAGTGTATTTGAAGAAACAATGTATTGTTTTTGGTGTGAATTTGAACGTATGAATGTTTGTTTCAGAGATTGTATGTTTACAGCTGCAGTAAATAGTTTTACAAGTATCTTCTCTGGTTTTGTTGTGTTTTCATACCTAGGATACATGGCGAACAGACAACAGAAGCACATCAATCACGTGGCACAGGAAGGTAACATTCTTCTCCGAAACTTTCACAAAAAATGAATCAATTATTATTTTGAACAAATTTAATGCGATCCAAAATGATTAGTGTTTAATCTCCCACACAGTATGGTAATATCATTTTACAGATGTGCAAGTTTTGAAAATAGAGAATACTTAGACATAAAAGTTTCACACGCTGTTTTCACTTAAATCAGTTTTATATAGATAATTATCAGTATTATATCATATATAACATGTAGATTAAACATTCACTGAAACAATATAACACCACATAGATTTGTCTTAACTTACAAACATTCCACAGATTTCGTGTGGTAAAACAAAGCGACCTTTATAACGTATATTACCGACATTTTATTGAAGAATTCAGTTGTTTGTGTAATGTATATAAAATGTAGCTCTCTAATGAGTGAGTTTATGGTCCATACTCGGATAAATAAATATATGTACAGAAATATTAATTCTAATCGAATTAATCTTAATTGCATCACAATAATCAATTATCGTTTAAAGTGATGGTTACTGATCCTAAGCCATTTTAAAATATTTATTGTATAAAAGATCGGAAAAATCTGTCTTTGGAAGACATAAGGATAATATTTTTGTTTGTAACACATAAAGTATGAAAATAAATTGTATTAGTTCATGGCACAAAGTTTACTTAATGAGTTCAGTAAACACTCGTTTGCTATGAGTACAGTTGTTCGCATTAACTATTAGTTCATGGTACAAAGTTTACTTAATGAGTTCAGTAAACATTCGTTTTCTATGAGTACAGTTGTTCGCATTAACTATTAGTTCATGGTACAAAGTTTACTTAATGAGTTCAGTAAACATCCGTTTTCTATGAGTACAGTTGTTCGCATTAACTATTAGTTCATGGTACAAAGTTTACTTAATGAGTTCAGTAAACATTCGTTTTCTATGAGTACAGTTGTTCGCATTAATGTTTATTCATATCGCGATAATTTTTTTAACAGAACCTATATTAAAAGACAGACTTGATAACTAAGTGAATTAATCTTTTATTTTGGTGCATTAATTAGGATATATAACATCCATATTAATCTTAGCCTGCAGTTTTCTGAAGTTTCCAGTTTTAATGAATTATTGCTGCTTTTAGTTATATAACATTTACTTTGTAATGAATTTATAATTAAACGATATTGAATTAAATGTGTGAGCTTATTAAATGTGGAATTACTTTAAAAAGATATGTATTCATTAATATGTTGCATTCGTCACAGTCCATAAATATGATTACCTAAATTGGCTTACACAAATGATGAAAGGCAATGATCGATAAACATGATGAACCACATTGATCTATAAACATGGTGCTCCATATTTGTCCATAAACATGATGAACCTCTTTGATCTATAAACATGGTGATCAATGAGGTTCATCATGTTTATGGACATCATGTTCATCATGTCCATAAACATGATAAACCTCATTGATCTATAAACATGGTGCGCCATATTTGTCCATAAACAAAATGAACAACATTTGGAATTAACACGACGCAAAAATTTAGAGTTCACTAATTACAGACTGAAAGTTAATTATTGTATCTATATTAATGATTTTATACTGGTGATGTCATGATATTGTTAGGCCCATTTTGTAGATATGCTGAAATATGGTCTTAATTGTGCTGACACGCTGTAAAATTCCATCTCTCACTCAGTGATAGTTTAGAAGATGTTAATTTGTTTCTCGTCTGTTCAATTAATTATGTAAGTGCTAATGGATATCAGTTGTATTTGTATGAACTCTGTATGTAGACAGGTGAATATCTCTGTCTTATTCGCATCATTCACTTAAAGATTGATATGCTTTTTATCATAATGTGTAGATCTATAGATTGTTTGTGGTGTTACAAGCATTAGTTCATTCATATCAATCACAACTAGATAGTCAGATAATAACTCTAGCACCATAGACTATTTTCAACGTATAAATATACAAGCGCATCAAAAATGGTTTACATTTACCTTTAAAAAGTGGCAGCAATCTTTCTGCACGCCTATGAAGGTGTAAATATGTAGGTGGGAGATCATATTGCACAGAACCCTTGAATAGTCAATTTGTTTTGAAGTTCTCCTTATTTTTATGAAATCATATAAACATGAAAACTGTGAGAGAAATCAAAATATTTCTAGAATGGTATTACACTTCAAAGCATGGGTTAGAAAGTATTGAAGCTGCATTTATCTACAACCAAGTATTTGACTTTATGTTAACCACATTCAAGTATTTGGCGTTATATTAAACCACACCGTATATCTAACGTTATATTTAACCACACCATGTACCTAACTTTATATTAAACCACACCGTGCATCTAACGTTATATTAAGCACACCGTGTACCTAACGTTATATTAAACCACACCGTGTATCTAACGTTATATTAAGCACACCGTGTACCTAACGTTATTTTAAACCACACCGTGTATCTAACGTTATGTTAAGCACACCGTGTACCTAACTTTATATTAAACCACACCGTGCATCTAACGTTATATTAAGCACACCGTGTACCTAACGTTATTTTAAACCACACCGTGTATCTAACGTTATATTAAGCACACCGTGTATCTTACGTTATTTTAAACCACACTGTGTATCTAACGTTATATTTAACCACACCCTGTATCTAACGTTATTTTTAACAACACCGTGTATCTAACGTTATATTAAACCACATCATGTATCTAACGTTTATTTCACCACACCCAAATGTATACGTAACAAATGTCAGTTTTACAAATAAAAAAGTGTACTTCCAGGTCCTGGTTTGGTGTTTATAGTTTATCCAGAAGCAATAGCGACACTTCCGGGTTCTACAGCATGGGCGATCATATTTTTCCTGATGTTGATAACGCTTGGCATGGATAGTGCGGTATGTATAACATAGAATCGGGTAATATGATTATATTTAATCTTAGAAATATTAAGCTTCGCCGGTAGACCTTATTTCGAAACGTACGTGTTTCCGATACTTCTGTGTAGTGCATATAATTTTGACAAGAAGATCTGCATATTTTCAAAATATGCCGTAAGCAAATAAAACAGCAAGCACTTTGAGGCATAAGTCAAATAACCGTGCTGCCCCTACGCCATTTATTGTTTTTATAACAGTATGCCGGACTTTGTTTCGTCTGTTACATAAATCAAATGACCCCTTTGCTTCAATCGTCTTTCCTATCTGCTACAAGGTGTTCAAAAATAATCCGTGTATGTTTTTGCTGATCTTTTTCAAAAATGCATTTTATTAGATATAACATGTTCAAGGAAAATCGATGAAACGAAAGTGGGCTATTATTTTATAGTATACCAGCTCAAAGTACACAATGTACTTTACTACCAGGATATGTAGTTATCCCTCAATTGAAGATTAAATTGTTGTAAAATGGCATTGAAAACCCAGTGACAGTGTCACATAAAAACAAACATGTATTGAAGGTTACAGAATTCTATAAGATTCAAGTCAATTTTTATTATTTGTTTAAACAACTTGTCAAAAATTGTAAAAGGATTGAGTAGGCCTAGAGTTGGAAATGACAAGTTCACAAAACAAGGTTTCTTCACAACATTATATCTGATACATTTTGACAATCGCTGTATCAATTATCCTTTAATCGGGACGATAACGAAAATATATAGGTAATCCTCACTATATTCGTTTTTAGGTCTGTTATTCGTTGTTTTTGACAACAAATTGGACATAGATGCATTATAAATTAATTTGAAGGAAAGTATGCCAGCTCTGTACCCATTTGTAATCGTTCTACGTGAAGCATGTTTAAATCTTTATGGTATTGAAAACCGGTCTATCACATTACATCTAGTTATGACATGAACGTACATCTAGCTATCACTTGTATGTACATCTAGCTATCACTTGTATGTACATCTAGCAATCACTTGTATGTACATCTAGCCATCACTTGTATGTACATCTAGCAATCACTTGTATGTACATCCATCTATCACTTGTATGTACATCTAGCTATCACTTGTATGTACATCTAGCAATCACTTGTATGTACATCTAGCCATCACTTGTATGTACATCTAGCTATCACTTGTATGTACATCTAGCCATCACTTGTATGTACATCCATCTATCACTTGTATGTACATCTATCTATCTATCACTTGTATGTACATCTAGCTATCACTTGTATGTACATCTAGCCATCATTTGTATGTACATCAAGCCATCACTTGTAAATACATCTAGCTATCACTTGTATGCACATCTAGCTATCACTTGTATGTACATCTAGCCATCACTTGAATGTACATCCATCTATCACTTGTATGTACATCCATCTATCACTTGTATGTACATTCATCTATCACTTGTATGTACATTCATCTATCACTTGTATGCACATCTATCTATCATTTGTATGTACATCTAGCTATCATTTGTATGTACATCTAGCTATCACTTGTATGTACATCCATCTATCATTTGTATGTACATCTATCTATCATTTGTATGTACATCTAGCTATCATTTGTATGTACATCTAGCTATCACTTGTATGTACATCCATCTATCACTTGTATGTACATCTAGCTATCATTTGTATGTACATCTAGCTATCACTTGTATGTACATCCATCTATCACTTGTATGCACATCTAGCTATCATTTGTATGTACATCTAGCTATCACGTGTATGTACATCTAGCTATCACGTGTATGTACATCTAGCTATCATTTGTATGTACATCTAGCTATCACTTGTATGTACATCAACATTTTTTTCAGTTATATGCATCTAGTTATGTTAAGTACACATCTGGTTATGTTAAGTTTGTTTGTATATGACTTATTGTCACTGGGTTTAACGCCGTTTTTTCAACAATTTTTCAGTTATATACATCTAGTTATGTACATCTAGTATACACTAGTTATGTGAAGTACACATCTAGCTATGTTAAGTACACTTATAACTATGTGATTTGAGTATATCTAGCTGTGTTGCGCATGTTCTTCTATGCATGAGATGTAAGTACACATGACATATTATACACGTATATGATTTGTTTATAAGGAGTTCTACCTCATTGTAGTTTGGTGGTCTAGAGTCTCCACTGACTGGCTTGTCTGACAGTTTTTATCGAGTTTTCAAGAACCGTTACTACAGAGAAGTATTAACGTTGATTGTGATAGGGACAGCTTTCTTCTTCTCAATTCCATGTAACACATGGGTGAGTCACCAGTGTACCTTAGGAATAACCACTGTATTCATGACTTTAGTTGATCATTAAGAAAGTTTATGTGTCAGTATATCTCATATAATTGTTTACTGCTGGCAGTAATAAGACTTCATGTAAAAAGAAAACATATTGTGTCATATTATTATCATACAGGATTATGGAGTATGTCAACGAGGGATATTTGTGGATACTGTGAGGATAACATAATTATGTTCGGTAAAACTTTATTTTCAGGGTGGTATGTACGTATTTAAAATACTGGATACATTTGCTGCGGGTACAAGTATTGTATTTACTGTGCTGTGTCAAGTTGTGGCTATCTCCTGGTTTTATGGTTAGTTGTACAAGTTATATTATGCATGTATAATTGATTCAGACGAATACTTCTGACATTACAGACACATCTTGACAAGTATGATAAATTTTATTTATAATAAAACACTAAATATTCTTTCTGTAAGTATTTTCTTATCACTTCAATATATTTAACAACTTCACAAAAACACGGTTATAGTAAACTGAGAGTGGAGACTTTGATACAGTGAAGTATTTATTTTCCTTTATTTCATAGACGTATGGATATAATGAAGTAATAAGTCCGTTCCCGAGAAAACTCTATAACCGTGTCCTACTGTATTATAGACCTACAGTTATACGTGATAAAGTCAGGATTATTTCAAGACAACATTGTTTATGTTTTAAGTATTATAAGTATTCAGTGTATTTATTGAATATTTCAAATATAGGTGTTATAATATTACATAAGCAGCTCGTACAGGTGTGATGTAACACAATATGTTGGTACTTCTACAGGATAGAAAACCGTTCTGTGGAATCATCCGTGCCTACAACCAGCTTACATAGTCTTCATATTTTGTATACATAAATGAAAGAAATACAATGTAATAAAACAACAGACCGGATGAAGTGAGAATTATCCAGTACCTCAGTCTTATTGTCATAAGTAGTTGGCACGTGTCGAGAAGTCCTACCTGTCATTTCACAGACAACTTAGCTGATGTAGCTGTTTAAACATGTAATCAATAATATATATTTCACAGCTTGCACAAACAACAAGAACATTGCTAAAATATAACAAAAGTGATCAGGATTTCAAGTTCAAAAAGTGCCATCATCACTATGTCTATAAAAAAGATTTTGTCATGAATTTCTGTGGTTTGTCAAATATTTATGTGGTATATGTACGCTGGTACTGGATATCAACGTAGATACTGGAATTGTGTCTTTCATTACAGGGATTGACCAATTTTGTGCTGACATTCACAAAATGTTTAATCACATGCCTGGACTATACTGGAGAGTCTGCTGGAAGTATCTCAGCCCTACATTCCTGCTTGTAAGTATTATAAACAAAATTACCATGTTATATACATATCTTATTCATCTTGTAACATCAAAAGTTTTAATAAAAACATCTTTCATACCAGCATGTATTTCATTACATTAAAGTGTTATTACTTCGACAAGAAATTAAATCCTGAAAGATTTTAAACGTTCTACTATTCTTGTTTTGATGAATGAGATACATTTTGTACATCTTGACAATATCAATTATATCTGCATATGAACAAACTGATTATGTTTGAAAAAATAATTAGAATTTATCATTCAAGAAAAACAGTTGCGAATTTTAGTGGAAATGCTTGTTAAATATATAAAGAAATGAAAGCAAACAATCAAGTATTTTTTAATAAATACTTCTCTAATGAAGATATTTATTCCCAAGTCTAAATCTGATAAGTTCCTGCCATGTAATTTCATATCTATGTACTCTTATATCACAGTCTGATATGTTCTCATTATGTATTTTATATCACAGTCTGATATGTTCTCATTATGTATTTTATATCACAATCTGATATGTTCTCATTATGTATTTTATATCACAGTCTGATATGTTCTCACTATGTATTTTATATCACAGTCTGATATGTTCTCACTATGTATTTTATATCACAATCTGATATGTTCTCATTATGTATTTTATATCACAGTCTGATATGTTCTCACTATGTATTTTATATCACAGTCTGATATGTTCTCATTATGTATTTTATATCACAGTCTGATATGTTCTCACTATGTATTTTATATCACAGTCTGATATGTTCTCATTATGTATTTTATATCACAGTCTGATATGTTCTCACTATGTATTTTATATCACAGTCTGATATGTTCTCATTATGTATTTTATATCACAGTCTGATATGTTCTCACTATGCATGTTTATATCACAATCTGATATGTTCTCACTATGCATGTTTATATCACAATCTGATATGTTCTCACTATGCATGTTTATATCACAATCTGATATGTTCTCACTATGCATGTTTATATCACAATCTGATATGTTCTCACTATGCATGTTTATATCACAGTCTGATATGTTCTCACTATGCATGTTTATATCACAGTCTGATATGTTCTCACTATGTATTTTTATATCACAGTCTGATATGTTCTCACTATGTATTTTTATATCACAGTCTGATATGTTCTCACTATGTATGTTTATATCACAGTCTGATATGTTCTCACGTTGTATTTTATATCACAGTGTGATATGTTCTCACTATGTATGTTTATATCACAGTCTGATATGTTCTCACTATGTATTTTTATATCACAGTCTGGTATGTTCTCACCATGTATTTTTATATCCTAGTCTGGTATGTTCTCACTATGTATTTTTATATCACAGTCTAATATGTTCTCACTATGTACTCTTATATCACAGTGTGATATGTTCTCACTATGTATTTTTATATCACAGTCTGATATGTTCTCACTATGTATTTTTATATCACAGTCTGGTATGTTCTCACTATGTATTTTATATCACAGTCTGATATGTTCTCACTATGTATTCTCATATCTCATACTTTTACATCTGTGTCTGATTTTTACGTGACAAGTACATTCATAACCTACTAGAAGTCATCAGGGTGCTCACTAGACATCAAAAGTGGAGGGTAAAAATGACCCCTGGCTGATTATAACTTGGAGAGTCAACAAAATTTACTACTAATGTACTAGTATATTTGACTGTTTGGTACTAATTCTTAATAGTTGAAAGTTTTATTTTATTAATTTCAAGAAATGCCATATTAAGAGTGAAATGAGAGCCCCGGTAATTGCTGATTTGTTGTCTATTTTCAGATAATTGTTATTTCAAGCATTCTTCACTACACTCCATTATTTTACCAAGGTTCTTCACACAAGTATATTTACCCTGGTTATGCTAATGTTATAGGCTGGACAATAGCTGCTGCGTCAATGAGTATTATACCCTTGTATGTGCTGTATTACATTCTAACGTCAAAAGGAACACTGAAGGAGGTAAATAATTAGAGGCTTACATAGATTAGTTTACATAGGATAGTTTACACAGTTTAGTTTACATAGGACAGTTTACACGGTTAAGTTGACATAGGACAGTTTACACAGTTTTTTAACATAGGATAGTTTACACAGTTTAGTTTACATAGGACAGTTTACACAATTAAGTTTACATAGGATAGTTTACACAGTTTAGTTAATATAGGATAGTTTACACAGTTTAGTTTAAATATGATAGTTTACACAGTTTAGTTTACATGAGATAGTTTACACAGTTTAGTTTACTTAGGATAGTTTACACAGTTTAGTTTACATAGGACAGTTTACACAGTTTAGTTTACATAGGACAGTTTACACAGTTAAGTTTACATAGGACAGTTTAAGTAATTAAGTTTACATAGGATAGTTTACCACCATTTAGTTTACTTAGGATAGTTTACACAGTTTAGTTTACATAGGACAGTTTACACAGTTAAGTTTACATAGGGTTCTTTACACAATTTAGTTTACATAGGATAGTTGACACAGTTAAGTTTACATAAGATAGCTTACACAGTAAAGTTTACATAGGACAGTTTACAAAGTTAGCATAGGATATTTTACACAGTTAAGTTTACATTAGATAGCATACACAGTAAAGTTTACATAGGACAGTTTACACAGTTTAGTTAACATAGGATAGTTTACACAGTTAATGTTACCTAGAGTGACTTCCATAGGATGGCTTTTATAAGATGACTTACAGATGTTGACTTACATGGAGTGGCTTAAACAGTGGTGCTTACTGTGTAATCTGCTGTAAACTAATCCTGGATGGCGGCATACATATGGTGTACATCATAAATAAGAAATGCTTACCTTGGATTGAGAATTTTATTTTTATTCTCTTTATTTTGACGTTTTCAGAGAATATCGTTCGGCATATCACCAAAATGGGAGCACAAGAAGATTAGAGAAAACGGGAACGTTAAGAGATTCAAGGTAACTAATGTGTACAAATGTGGAACATGGCCATAATATTGATTGTTTCTGATGATTTAATGTAATAAGTATAACCAGACTTTTTATCTGCTATATTTGGACATTATCAGATTAGTGCTTACTTTACCAAATGTATGTAGGTCAATAATGATTCATTGACCCGTGTATGGTGGGGGACATATCAGCATAAAACATGAAGAGTTAAGCATAGAACACATTTGATGTACATGTAATTATTTTATGTAAGTATACATCAGCCAAACTTAAGTAAAACATGCGCATGGCTGAAAAACACTTCATGGCTGAAAAACACTTCATGGCTGAAAAACACTTCATGGCTGAAAAACACGTCATGGATGAAAAATACATCAGTGTAATAGATGTAATGTCATTAAAGAGACCATAACTATAGTCTGAAATAGGTTCATATAGCAAAATGTAAACTAGGTAAAACTCAAGCTTTAGTATTTCTTTTTTTTAAACCAAATTCAATTCATTGCGTAATTAATACATAAACTTGTTTATTTCAGAGAGAACACTGGGTCTATATATAGTGCAGTATGAAACATGAAATACTTTTGTGTTATTCCCGAAGACAACAATGGGTATAGAATACACACATTGTAAATCAGCACATATATGTGTCACATGATATTTTTATAACAACAGCATGCATTGAACTGGGTTATTGAAACGGGACCAAAATTAACAATGTGTACAGGATTCAACGGAATTTCAAAAACTAGAGAAATTACATTGTGCCAAAACATGACGCATGACGCCCCTATCTTACTTTTCTTTCTTACTTTTGAAATTGTGATCGTATTTACATGTGGTCACGTGATATTAGCACTTGGTCTGGTCTATTCATTGATGATTTTAACTGAGTTGTGTTTTCATGTGCTACAGTCATTAACAACAAAAATATAAACACACATCAAAACAGCATTGAACATTTCACATGCATTCAAAACGTCTCCAAGATCAGCAGATAACCGGAGAATGGATAAACTTAACGTTAGAACTAAGATATCACTGATAATACGCGGTCATACCCACTTCCCAAAATACTTGCGAATCTACCTTTAGAAGTGTTTACAGTCATAAGTTTGAGTGTACACACAATTACATTGAGTGCGTGAAATATTTTCGTTACGATGAAGATGGTTTCCGATTCACTGAACAAGATGCTAAATAACATAATGTCATTCTTTGTGTGCAGTAATTATATAAGAAAAGTACGAAACTTGCTTTGTATAAAACAGTACATGGTGTTATACGAATTAGTGCTGTTAAAAGTTTGATAAGATGGCGTAACATACTTGATTTATAACAAACTGTCACAATTTATTGTTCTGGTGTACAGCAAAAAGTGGTGACATCAATTGAATCATTGTGACAAACATGCACGTATCAATAATGCAGCATCATATTCAATTAGTCCAATGATACATATATCCACAATCTGTGGACTGTTCAGGACGGTAGACTGTTCTAAGCAATTTATATCACACAGCACCACGTGACGACTGTCCTCTACACGCCCTAGTTAGTGGTCTGTCCTGGGTAATTTATATAATAAAGCAAAAAAATGTCGGGTGTTCCTGTGATAACATACATCTTTTCCGTACTTTGGGGTATGACTGCATTGTTTTCTGCTTAAAAACACTGAGACAAACATTTAGCACTGTCTGTTATTGATATCATCACATCATGTGTACCACATGTTCCCTTCATGCATGACATATGTCTGTTCAACATATCTATATTATGTCATCAATCCATGGCAAACACAATAGAATGTAATTAATGTATTCTATCAGATGAAAGACTGCTGATTTATTATCTGCTGTCTTTTTGTCCGAAAGCATTCTTCTCCACGGTACTTCATTCTCCGGGATGAAAAATAATTTCATGAGAAAACAGAGCCAGCGTTGTCTTCCCAATTATTTCTTCATCGCCACTCACCAACACACACACACACACACACACACACACACACACACACACACACACACACACACACACACACACACACACACACACACACACACACACACACACACACACACACACACACACACACACACACACACACACACACACACACACGCTTACTGCCACACTCACTATTAATTACCACACACATCACTCACCACCGCATTTACCGCGCACCAACACCATACACAAAAACACGCACACATACCACTTATCACCACGCTGGTCTTCCACCACCACAGTGAAGACACACTATCACACTCATCACTCACCACCTACAACATTATAACACTGTCAATTTAGTTTAAGGATCACCCACCGTGCAAACAAACATTAACCATTTAGTTTGAAAATCTTACACGAATGTTTCGTCCGTTTAAGACCAAGAGATGAAATGCTTTAATTAATATCAACAAAGTTATTAAGACACAACACTTCGGGATGCTGGTCCTCTGGAGACATTGTGGGTACTTTGAACAATGAAATCTTTACAAGTTTATACATACAAAACAAGATGAATGCATGACGTTTGTACAATACCTGACACATTCATGTACAAAGAATATTTACCAAGTTGCCGATATAATTCAGTAACAATATCTGCATTTAGAAAATGTAAGCATAAACGGTAGATGTCTGTAATTAAATCTGGATATTTTGTTAATCCTGTAGTGTAACAAGACTTTTTTATTGTCGTTATTGTGAATTTACTATACTGTCGTGTCTAGGGTAAAAGTAACCTAACAGTGAATAAATGTTGTTAAGTCACTTTTGCATTTGTTACATGGCAACCCATATTGTACATAAGCAACCATTCAACAGCTTTCAAACGATCCTTATAACATTCACTAACAGAGATAGACACATTGAACTTATTTCTGACAGAAGTCTTGTAAGGGATGATTTTTTAACTTGATAAATCATGTTTGTGAACTGGCCTGACTACATTCTCACCTTACATACAACTGTACATAAAAATATGATGTAAACTCACTATAATTCATGTTTTTGGGGGGTACGGGATTGATTACACAATGTAAGATAAAGACTGACGATGTTGACGTTTTCCGAATAGTAATGGGAGTAAAAGAGTTTCATGGACTAGGTGCGGCACACAAATTTATTCTTTGTCTTTATGTGTAGCGCGATCTATTTTTGATTCTCTGGCAGGATTGAAAACTTGGATTATAATTAAAATGTAAACAGGAAATTGATAATGTAAAGCTTTAAGTATATGAGTCATTGTCGTATACTGGATTCTGCATAGTACAGGAAGCTAATGAAGTTCTTTTAGTGCAGGGGTGATACACAGGAAGCGAGACATTCTACTGATAATATTATGTATTCTGTACTTTTTGTAGTTTGTTGATTGCAAAGTTGAATAAAATACAGTACAGAACTGTAATACTATAATCAAGGCATGCCGCCACCTAACAGTCCATAACAACTTTCGTTGTATCAGATGTTAGAAATCAGATCCACCCTAATTATCAATCTGGAGTCAGAATGCAGTAATTAATATTATATACATACCACAAATAATCAAGTTTATAAAATAAGTTTCAAATATCTACAGTGATACGTCTTCGACTACACCGCAAACATTTTATATCACACGGTTCATTTTTATCTTCTCCGTGTCAGTAGGGCCTACTATGCAATACAATTGTCCCTACATTAATAAGGCTGTAAGAAAGTGTATAATAGCATTAATATATTTTTCAAACATATTTAAATGTTTAAGTATGCCTGCATCTAGAAACATCAGTATCACAGTCACTGTATAAGATAAAATAAAACTGTCCAAGAATATCATAATAAAATCAATACAGAAAATCATTGAAAAAATCCTTCGTAAAATTACAATAACTTTAATCAATTTCTTCGTCAAAAATAAATATCTGCCAAACGCACAACAAAGGAGACCACGCGAAGAACAAAATTCAAGGCAAACAAGTGTATGGATTAAGTCCCCTGAATCATAGCGATTCACCGACGGCCAAACTCAACTAAGATTTATCATTATGCATAGTCAAATACACCAATTACAATACATAAATTTGTTAAAATTTTTTATCACGTAACAATCGCTTAAATTTTAATCACGAATTTAACGAAAGTCTAAATACACAACTTTACAATAAAACATAATTCAGAAACATCTCAATATACACAACTTTACAATAAAACATAATTCAGAAACATCTCAATATACACAACTTTACAATAAAACATAATTCAGAAACATCATATACACAACTTTACAATAAAACATAATTCAGAAACATCTCAATATACACAACTTTACAATAAAACATAATTCAGAAGCATCAAAATATCACATAGTTTGTTCGTAATGAAGTATATGATGTACAAATTCGTATCATTTCATTTCAGACGCAGAAAATATAATACGGTGTCTTTTATACTGTTTACTTTTCAAAAACTGAGGATTGTACGTATTGTGAATCGAGTCCAGGATTCCCAGAATGCCGTAATTCCCAGTAAATCTAAAATAAAGCAAGATGCTTCATTATACAAAACAAACACTTCTTTTTTCTATAAGACATATTAATATACAACAAACATATAGATAATAGTTTATAATGCAGAGATATATACGACCTACTGCCGTACATGGAGTATTATGACTGAGTTACATAAAAACAAGTTCGGAGCTAATTAAATCATTCATCCACCGTTTAGTACTGTAAATAATGCGTATTTAAGTCAACATAGATTTTTTGGACCAAATGTTATCAATTAAAACTCAGTTACGAAACAAGCATGAATATGTTTGTTACTTACTTCAAATGGTGATAATCATGGAATTCTGGAGATGGTAGTATAGGGAGATGATACCCGCTGTGATGTATGACTGTAACAATAGATGCAAGTGCGATCCATATGTAAGTAGTCACCTGACAACTACCCAGGATTAATGGTCCAGAAGCTATAGTCCAAATGTTGCCTTAAACAACAAGTATTAGAAGTTTATAAAGAAGCTATAGTCCAAATGTTGCCTTAAAACAACAAGTATAGGTTTATAAAGAATCGTGTGTTAAAATGTTGCCTTAAAACAACAAGTATAGGTTTATAAAAAATCGTGTATGAAAATGTTGCCTTAAAACAACAAGTATAGGTTTATAAAGAAGCTAGTATCCAAATGTTGCCTTAAAACAACAAGTACATGTTTATGGAGAATTGTGTGTTAAAATGTTGCCTTAAAACAACAAGTATAGGTTTATAAAGAATCGTGTGTTAAAATGTTGCCTTAAAACAACAAGTATAGGTTTATAAAAAATCGTGTATGAAAATGTTGCCTTAAAACAACAAGTATAGGTTTATAAAGAAGCTAGTATCCAAATGTTGCCTTAAAACAACAAGTACATGTTTATGGAGAATTGTGTGTTAAAATGTTGCCTTAAAACAATAAGTATGGGTTTATAAAGAAGTTTGTGTCCAAATGTTGCCGTCAAGTTAGATTCAAAAATCCAGTTACAAAATGTTGCCTTAAAACAACAAGTACAGGTATATAAAGAAGCTAGTGACAAAATGTTGCCTTAAAACAACAAGTACAGGTTTATGAAGAATAGTGTGTTAAAATGTTGCCTTAAAACAACAAGTACAGGTATATAAAGAATCCACTGACAAAATGTTGCCTTAAAACAACAAGTACAGGTATATAAAGAATCCACTGACAAAATGTTGCCTTAAAACAACAAGTACAGGTTTATGAAGAATAGTGTGTTAAAATGTTGCCTTAAAACAACAAGTACAGGTATATAAAGTATCCACTGACAAAATGTTGCCTTAAAAAAACAAGTACAGGTATATAAAGAATCCACTGACAAAATGTTGCCTTAAAACAACAAGTACAGGTATATAAAGAATCCACTGACAAAATGTTGCCTTAAAAAAACAAGTACAGGTATATAAAGAATCCACTGACAAAATGTTGCCTTAAAAAAACAAGTACAGGTATATAAAGAATCCACTGACAAAATGTTGCCTTAAAACAACAAGTACAGGTTTATGAAGAATAGTGTGTTAAAATGTTACCTTAAAACAACAAGTACAGGTATATAAAGAATCCACTGACAAAATGTTGCCTTAAAACAACAAGTACAGGTTTATGAAGAATAGTGTGTAAAATGTTGCCTTAAAACAACAAGTACAGGTATATAAAGAATCCACTGACAAAATGTTGCCTTAAAACAACAAGTACAGGTTTATGAAGAATAGTGTGTTAAAATGTTGCCTTAAAACAACAAGTACAGGTATATAAAGAATCCACTGACAAAATGTTGCCTTAAAAAAACAAGTACAGGTATATAAAGAATCCACTGACAAGATGTTGCCTTAAAAAACAAGTACAGGTATATAAAGAATCCAGTGACAAAATGATAGGCAGGATCAATGTTATGTCGATGACATAAAGCTATTCGACTGAGGTTAGTTTTACTGCAATGTGACATTGATTGGTCATATTTCTCCGAGAAAAGTAAGTAGACGACTTACCAAAGGCAAACTCAACAGGGTGAGCATACACTGCTCCTAACCCAATCGGAGCTGACCATTCATGGTGAACCTTGTGGTACTTTTTGTATAATACACCAGTGTGGAGTAATCTGTCGTGTAAAACACGGGCAAGTAAATGTTAGCCAATTCCATTGTCTAAAATGTGTACGCTATAATTTTGTTATCCTTATTTCAATGTAATTGTACATTATAGTCGGTTGTACAAGCTCATAATGAGCTTAAAACAATGTGTGGAGAAGTTGTCCGCTCCTTGTGGAAGGGTAAGTTAGTACTGGTTAGTAATACAGTCCAGGAAAACTGGATAGGTGAACTGGTCGCCGTATATAACTGAAAAATTGTTGAAAAAAACGGCGTTAATCCCAAATACAACCAAAATAAAACAAACTAAAGATGAAATAATGACACATTGTAAATTATAAAGGCAATTTATAACCCAATCAAATCAATGAAGTGTTATATTTGAAGTGAATCCCAAACATGGCACGAAACAAAATTAAGGACATAAGCATAGAAACAGTACTTACCGATGGGAGTAATAGAATGTAATCTCCTCCATAAAAACAGCAAACAGAAAATGTGTAATGAAGTCATACAATGAAGGGAGAGTGTATGTAAGATCACTACCTCTCAATTTATGTAGAATATAATGTAATATGCTATATGGCAATCCGACTATCGTGTAATTAATCATTAATTGCTTTGTTAGTTTCTTCAAACTTTCTCTGTCCACCTAGAACATATAATAACAAGACTCTATGTGTTATAATTTCATGAAGTGACCCTTAGATTGTCATATCATTTTTTCTGTGAAAAAAATCATAGGTAATTGAAATTTGAAAAGTAACAAAGTGACTATTTTCATTTTTGAAACCAGAAAATTAAGAGTTCAACATGAATTGCATGTGAATGTTAGATGCATCTATGAATCTATAAAACACGTATTTATGCAGTATTTACGCGCTGTCAACACGTACGTACATTTACATGCAATATTTACGAACTGCCTACACGTATGTATATTTCTTGTGCAATACAAATGCGCACTGCCTACACGTATGTTCAAGTTTTATGCAATATATATGCAAAGTCCACACATATGCACATTTTATATGCAATATTTAGACAATGTCAACACGTATGTAGATTTTTACGCGATATCTACGCACAGTATACACGTACGCATATATTTTAAGCGATGTCGACTCACTGTTTATATGTATATACATTTTTACGCGATATCTACGCACTGTACACAAGTACATACATTTTCATACAATGTATACTTACAGGTTGATTTTTCCCTGGTTGTGTTTTGTAATGTAAAATCCATCGAGGAGTACCAGTAATGTCAACAAACAGGAAAATCAAACCAGATATTCCATATGACAACATAAATACAATATTCAGTGCTGAAAGATTTTAAACCTGTGTTAATACTGGCTGGTGTAAATTTTGTTAAACTTATAACGAATACTTTGTGTAGACTAAAACATCAATATGTCTAGTTAATGTCAACTTTTAATATGGAAGTGTAAATTGATTTATTACCGAACGTGTAATTAGAGTAAATACAAATCTTACATAAACACGCCTGAAATCCTTCTTCAACTGAAAGGCTGTCCCATCTACTCACAAAAACGTTTTTCATTTTTATTTCTTATAACGACTGTTGTTATAAATAATTTAAGTCATACCCGACTTATCGACCTATTTTGGCGCAGATAATACACGTCATGTTATCTTGTTATGTACATACATTGTGTACAAAACTTGTTTTATTGTAAACAAGGATGATCCTATTTATAAATTTATAAAGGACTATGTTGTATCACTATTTTTACGTCACTGGTGATACACGCTGGTTAGGCAAAACGAAATGACTCCGGATTTACGCAGTAGCACCAGCTATCGTAACGCACATACTCCTGCAAAAACATGGCTGACATAAACAAAAACACACACGTGAGTATAAATTTTTACCATTTCTACCGCATTAACCGATAAATTTAAAGTAATCAATGTTCTTACGGAATGTCTATAGTTTTCCTGAATTCCGTAATGGATTTGAATGTCACATTAAATCGAAATTGTAAAAGTTTATTAGAAATAAAGTCGACAGTTGAACCAAAAATTGCGCGTAAAATCATTTCAATTTAACATTTTGAACAAAATATACGTAATCTGAGCCTCTCTGATGTGTTGAGATATATGCAATTTTGTAATACAACGAGCGTAGCTCCCGCTTACATTACAACGAAAGTGCTCCAGTTCTTAAATCACAATTTTTTGATAATGAAACGATTACAAACACAGGTAATAGGTTCATTTTTTTATTGCGTTTATTTCTTTGAGTATGTCCATTATGTTAAAGCTTATAAAGAACATACATTAGATTGCTAAGATATTTGATCTAACATTGAAATGAGCACCAGTTATGATAATTATTTGTCTGTTGTATTCGTTAGCATGTTCCTGTACTGTATCAATTTTATCCAGTAACTTTACACACGTTTATGTTTTCAGTGGACAATGAGAAAGACAAAAAGACAAGTGTTGTGTTGGTTTAACAAGCCAAACGGAGGGTGAATCAGATATCAATACCTCTAAAAACATCAGTAAGGCCACCTAGGACTCTAAGTAGAGTGCAATATGTGTCAGGAAGTCCAGAGAGAACGTCGTACAAAAATTCCACAAAAAATGACGCTTGTCATCATGTTACATTGACTCAAGAACAACATTTTGAACCCCAAGAATTTGGAAGTTATCAACCAATACAGGATGATAAAATGCCCGCAGGAGCCTATGAATTCATAGAAATAAACTTTGCTGTGCCCAGTAGAAACACCTTGATTTCAATAGCAGTTGAATATCAGAAAACTCACGTTTGGTTTAATGCCACAAACAATCACGGCCATGACAAATTACAAGCATACAAATGTATTCATGATGTGTGTTGATGGTAAAAAGGTGACATAAGGATTAGATGC
The DNA here is from genome assembly GCA_008271625.1 of Lutraria rhynchaena. NCBI lineage: Eukaryota > Metazoa > Mollusca > Bivalvia > Venerida > Mactridae > Lutraria > Lutraria rhynchaena. The sequence continues at coordinate 748,125 of VIBL01000184.1, read as the reverse complement.
AGAATTTGGAGATGTAGATATGTTTGGATTTGAGAGTAAACCAATTGTTACAGAAAATAAATGCCGACTTCAGACAGAGACACGTTAATTGATAAAGCGAAAAAACAATTATTGTATTGTAACACTGATGATGAAAACGGCTCTCATAACAGAAATGAATTGCTTGAAATGATTTGTTTTTGTCATATGTATTTATATGTAGCATCGTCAAATTTGTGACCTGTAACTTGGGATTTGTGTGTCGAATTTTCTTAAATTATCAATATACTGAAAATGAAATGATTTAGTTATGCTGTTTTTTACAATCCTATAACTAATTAACTTAATTTTACTTTATTAACATGCATGCTATCGTCACGAATTTGCATGCATTTACGGTTATATATCAATAGTGAAAAATTGCCTGGAGCACTTGTATTATAACGTTTGTAGGAGCTACATTCGTTGTATTACAAAATTGCATATATCTCAACACATATATGGCAAATGGTATATTAAATGATATATTCTGATAATAGATGTATTTATTTAGCATATGACTATCAGAGAGGCTCAGATCACGAATATTTTGTTCAAAATATTGAATTCAAACGATTTTACGCGCAATTTTTGGTTCAACTGTCGACTTTATTTCTAATAAACTTTTACAATTTCGATTTAATGTGACATTCAAATCCATAACGGAATTCAGAAATACTATAGACATTCCGTAAGACCATTGATTGTTTCAAATTTATCGGTTAATGTGGTAAAATTAGTAAAAATTTATACTAACGTGTATGTTTTTGTTTTTGTCAGCCATGTTTTTGCAGGAGTATGTGCGTTACGATAGCTGGTGCTACTGAGTCATTTCGTTTTGCCTAACCAGTGTGTGATATGGTTGGTTCTGAAAACTAGCAATACAAGTGCATATTGTGGCTACTTGTGAATATTAGTTGGTCATTTTTTTGTAACTTTTCCATGTTAATGATTATATAATTATATAACAGTACTGCTATAAAGATACTGTTCGTACGTAAAACAGTCCTGTGGAAAATAACATCTTGAATTAATTTCATAAATGGCTCATTCTCACTTAACCGCGACAAACGCCTATAAGAAATTTGACTTCAAGGTTGGTCTTCAAATTTATTTTCTGTGTGCATCTTTTCATAAATATATATATCGGCAGTATAAATCTGAAGTTTTATCAGTACAAGTATAATACATTTCAAGACATGAGCGACCAAATAATGACACTCGTAGATTTTTTATACTCTATGTGTTACATCTATAAATAAAAGAAAACGACTGGCATTATTAATTTGAATTGAATATTTTGTTTCTAACAAAAGAACATGTTTACCAACATGTATCAATGCAACAAGAGTAAAACTGAAACAAATCTTTGATATTAAACACAATTTGAAACATTGCTTAAACAAAAACCTCTGAACATTTTACTAAAACATATTGGCATACAGCATACACATTAATGGAATGTAACGTTACATAAAGCATGCAAGTCATTACCCATTGTATTTATAAAATCAACACCAATACAAATCTACTATGGATACATTTAACTACATGTTATTATAAGATTACATGTTTTGGTCCGTACTTGGTTCAAAGTTGTCCCCTACATTGTAAGCTTTGAAACTCCAAATGTATCATATATTTTATACAAAATCACCTCTTTAGAAACATTGGGCTTTTTTATAAAGTTATAAGGAAAGAAACTTTATCTCCAGACCACAAAGTCATAATTACATGATATGAAAACGGGTCCTCACCTATTAAAATTCATAATAATGTCACAAAATCTACGATGATCATATTGTCCCGTACCTTGTACATAAGTTCAACGCTTAGTGCTTGCCATTTGCTGCAGCTTTTGGATTCAGAATAACTTTTTATTGCGTGTCTATTATTCAACCAAATTTTGGACATTACGTTGCAAACACATGTTTGTCCTGTAACTGTTGTCACGTACCTGTTGCAATTTTTGATTTGTTATAATTTTTTTTTGCTTTAAATGCTTCATGCTTGTACTTACCCAAATCTGTCATCTTTGGATAAGAAAAGAGTTAGCATATAACGGAGACAACAAAATAGAAAAATATATTTAAAGCGTTGACTTGTACATGGTTTTCTTATAATTACAGTGAAGCCCCTCTAAACCGGCCGAGCCCGGGCCATATACCAGAGAGGATACCAATTTATAGGGGATTTTTTAATTATATAGTAATGAAGTCGGTACCAGAACATTTAGAGGGGAAACCGGTTTGTGGAGGAACCTGTTTAGAGGGTTCCCACTGTACGTACATAACTTTCAGACAGTAAGTCACTTTGAGCATTTTTTACGAAATATAACACAGTAAAATCCTTTTCCCGCGGAATAGGCACCTTTTGTACGTTGACGTTTCATATGATTTCAGTATGAAAATGTGACTAATGGATTTAGTACAAATAATATATACAGCATTAGATTCGTACCTGGTCGACATTTTGAAGACAAGTAAAAGCAAATATTTAGTAAATTAATGGATGCTATCTTGGGAAGAATCACACTGTTTTTAGAAAGGCGGTCAGGAAATGCTGTAAAACAACCATATTTCATTTTCTAGAGATGTTTCGGGTATGAAAATTTAGGGTTTAAAATGTTTTTTTTTTCCTGAAGACACGATGCTTTGGTTCCCTTGGTCCATGTCGTCGTGTGCTGTTTCGTCATGCGATGAGATGCACCCTTTATATTGCGTTCATCTATCGCAAATATTGTTACTCTTTACAGAAACACATTTGAAACCGTTTATACAGTTATACACGTATAATACTGAAGACAGCGTTTGTCGCGTGCGAGAATGAGTGAAATATTGAGCATTTATTTATTGTAAAAGCTTGTTGATGTCTTTAAGATGTAGTTTAATAACATTCGGGATAAAATCAACTGGCTTAGGTATTTTATTCATTGAACTTTATTATTACATCAATTATATTTTTCACACAGCATAAAATGATAAAAGACAATTCTTTTACAGAGTAATGTTGTACTTGACAACACCATACTCTGATGGGACCTCTGATGTTAAAATGGAGGGAAACGGTGAATGAACACTGAACTAGGCTGATACTGACATTCAAGAACCGTTTGTAGGAAGAAAAACGCTGGATGAACACTGTGAACTAGGCCGATATTGACACTCAAGCACTGTTTGCAGGGACAGAAATAGCACTCTGTTGACTGGTTAGGCAAACGTAACTATGTGTTAACTTTCAGGAGTACATAGCTCAGAATAATGAGTATCTTATGATGACATAATGTCTAAATAATAAAAATACCAGTTCAAAATCTCAAAATTTTTATTTAGTAATCTCTTAACTTAGTAAATTACTTAGTAAAATTACTTCTAGATGTCGACGTTTACAATACATCTGTTACTGAGAGTGGCCAACAGATATCGTCTGATATCTCAATATCAAGAACAATCATTATTTCGAGGATTTTGTAATAAAACGTACCAATCAGGACATCAACATGAAATGTGATTTCTTCTGGAAAAAATATCATAAATTTGTGTAAGAAAATGTTAAGATTTATCTGATAATTAAGTAAACCTAAGAAACTCACAATATCAAAAAAAACAGGCTACTCCAAATGTCCGGAAAACTTTCACAGTGCATTTCATCAATGATTTCATAAATGAAATAATCAACATGTGAGCAACCATTCCAGGCATTGTCAACAATCCTTTTTTTCATTAAATACATACTGACAATATTAAAATATTGACTGAACAGAGAATAACAGTAATCTAGTTTAGGCAGATCGTACATTTTTTTAAAATTCTTCATATAGAGTGGGAATTAAGTCAGTTATCAACAGGATATAGTAGTATTCATAACTTTTCAAGTAAAAAAACACAAATGATCTCCAGTCTGTATTTGTTAAGATGAATCTGAGATTTTTGTTCTTCACACCTTTCAAGTTATATGCTTCTTTGAAATATACCTGCTTCACCAAAATTAAAAAATGTACTTTACAAGTTCCTGCGCATGTTTTAATACATGAAACATGTTGACTGTCTCCAATACATCCACACTGAACTAATAGAAATTACAATGTAACAAAATGTTAACACATGGACTTGACTAAAGTGGTTAGCTGTCCAAAACATGTAGACTTGAAAGTAATGTGTAATATAATCATGGTACTGAAATTTACATTCAACATTAATAAAACCAATGGCTTAACATTGGTCAATAAATTATAGATTCAACTGATCACAATTACAAAAATAAATAAGAGCACTTATCAGTTATTTTCTAAAACAAAGTAAATTATATGAATCTATTCGATCTCATTCAGAACAACAAATAAAATATTAGACCAATTAAATCCATTAAGATCTATAAATCTGACTTTATAGCATTTGAACATTATAATGTCTGCTCAACTTGAACCAAATGAGTGCTGTCATTGATCACTGTACAATATGACTTCCTGGATACACTGGTTCACCAGGTTTTGATTCATTCAACCAGTATGTAGTCATTTGTCCTTTACCCTAGAAAACAGACAGGAATATGTTTAACAATAAATTGTACAGACTGGTAAAGTACCAAGTGTTTCATATAAAGTTTAACTGTTAAGTGTAAATAATTGTGTAGTATTCAAGCTCTTACAATCAGTGGTATTACATGTACTTGGAAAATATCAGTTGTATACAAAAACCATGCAAGAAAAGGGACTGACAAAAGCATGCCTCACAAGATTCATCTGATGGTCACTTCTAAAGTCCAACTGCTCCTGAACATTCATAAACTCTTCATTCTTGATAATGAAAATTAATGATTCTCTACATTCAAAGCACAATTGATCTACTTCTCCATTTTTTTTATAGTTTATAAATCAAGAAAAAGTGCAACCTTCACTTCTATTGTTCCTCTTTCTTCAATATTGTAAGCAGGCCATCCATCTAACAATTCTTTAGTTGTGGCAGATATATGTATCCTGTCAGCTGAAGAAAGAACAATATTGTAAAAGTAAGGCAGAAACTGTGTAACCACCATAAATTGTTTCAATCACAAAAACATTAATTTTTCTAGTGTGACTGTCCACATTGTACACACACACTGTAGAACCAATTTGAAAGCTAAAAAAAATGTTAAAATACCCTACACAGATGCTAAACAATGTGAATAAAAATGATGAATCATAAGTTTTAACAGCATTTTTAATCATTTTCAAAGTACATCTGTAAATTACAGAAACCAAGGACATTATACAGTGTTGTTTGTTAAGTGTATAAACACCAATAATGGTCTTTCATAGACAAATGCTATCATACAATGGGGTTTGATGCCTATAGATCCATCAGACCTTCAGTGTTTAAATGTAAACTTTAATATACTACATGACCCAATGCATTTTTTACAGTCCTTAGATGTGTATCACTTGTCAAGATTTTTGGAGGGTATTCTTGTATCTTATTACTTACGTATGGAGTTGGATTCCATTCTAGAGGCAGTATTTACTGTATCACCAAACAAACAATACCTAGGCATGGTTAATCCAACAACACCAGCCACCACAGGTCCTAAAACATACAAATACATTGTAACTTTTATGTTACCACAACAATAAATGTAAAAAATGCTAAAAAATTGGACATAAAGTTTAACCCTAATTATTCGGAATGGATGCCCCCCAAAAAATCATTCAGATGATCCATGATATCGAATAATTCATTTCAGTACAATGTACTGGTTAGAAAATGATGATGCATGCTATGTTTGATTATTACAAGGGAGTTAACAACCAGTTTGCAAGATTGAAAATATGATACATGTACAGGGTGTTTATTATAAAATTAAGTAACTGATTTTTTTGCCAAAGCAACAAATAAATCCGGCGAAAATTGTTAGTATTTTGGTGAAAATTTTAAAACCCTTAAAAAAAAACCGATTCAAACGCGTTTTTTACTGATGGTTTCACTCGACATCAGTTCTTAATGAAAACTACATGTACTACAAATATAAATACAAAAATCATCACTGACAATTTATTATACGTAAATGTATCCACATATTCATATCACATATACACCACATTTTATTTATTCACTAATGACTCACTAAACAGACTTCACTGTCAGGACTTCCAACAATCAATAAACTTTTGTAGAAGGTCATGATTTTTGTTTTGATATTTGCATTTATTCATTAAATCATTTTTCAGTTTTGATGTTTGCATTTATTCATTAAATCATTTTTCAGTTTTGATGTTTGCATTTATTCATTAAATCATTTTTCAGTTTTGATGTTTGCATTTATTCATTAAATCATTTTTCAGTTTTGGAATTGCTTAAATGATAAAATGTATATCATTAAATTTTTAAAGTGATCAGGGTAAAATTGTTGCAAACAGCATGAACAGCTTTATTGACAATACATATTAAATTATTAGATTTGAAAAAAATTGCAGGATCTCTCCAAACAAATAAATAAACATATAAGAATGTTGACATTCATTGTCTAACTAAATATTCTTTGGTATTGTTCGTTACATCCTATAACATAATGGATATAATGTGTGACTATTTAACATGGATATAATGTGTGACTGTTTAACATGGATATATTGTGTAACTATTTAACATGGATATAATGTGTGACTGTTTAACATAGATATAATGTGTGACTGTCTGACATGGATATAATGTGTGACTGTTTAACATAGATATATTGTGTGACTATTTAACATAGATATAATGTGTGACTGTTTAACATGGATATAATGTGTGACTGTTTAACATGGATATAATGTATGACTGTCTGACATGGATATATTGTGTGACTGTTTAACATAGATATAATGTGTGACTGTTTAACATAGATATAATGTGTGACTGTTTAACATGGATATAATGTGTGACTATTTAACATAGATATAATGTGTGACTATTTAACATAGATATAATGTGTGACTATTTAACATGGACATAATGTGTGACTATTTAACATAGATATAATGTGTGACTATTTAACATAGATATAATGTGTGACTGTTTAACATAGATATAATGTGTGACTGTTTAACATGGATATATTGTGTGACTGTTTAACATGGATATAATGTGTGACTGTTTAACATAGATATATTGTGTGACTGTTTGATATGGATATAATGTGTGACTGTTTAACATGGATATAATGTGTGACTGTTTAACATAGATATATTGTGTGACTGTTTAACATGGATATAATGTGTGACTGTTTGATATGGATATAATGTGTGACTGTTTGACAGAGTCATTATTTGTGACTGTTTAACATGTATATATTGTGTGACTGTTTGACAGAGTCATTATTTTTGACTGTTTAACATGAATATAATGTGTGACTGTTTGACAGAGTCATTATTTTTGACTCTTTAACATGGATATATTGTATGACTGTTCAACATGGACATATTGTGTGACTATTTGACATGGATATAATGTGTGACTGTTTGACAGAGTCATTATTTTTGACTCTTTAACATGGATATATTGTGTGACTGTTCAACATGGACATAATGTGTGACTGTTTGACATGGATATAATGTGTGACTGTTTGACATGGATATAATGTGTGACTGTTTGACATGGATATAATGTGTGACTGTTTAACATGGATATAATGTGTGACTGTCTGACATGGATATAATGTGTGACTGTTTAACATGGATATAATGTGTGACTATTTGACATGGATATAATGTGTGACTGTTTAATATGGATATAATGTGTGACTGTTTGACAGAGTCATTATTTTGGACTGTTTGACATGGTAATAATGAGGGACAGTTTGACGTAATTGTTATATTGGACTGTCTGACATTGTCATATTCTTTGTCATATTCAAACTACCCTTTCCATAATAGTGAATCACCAGAACCTAAATACTGATATACTGAGAATAAAGTGATGTGTTAAACTTACCTGAGTGGAGTCCCACTCTTACTTTGAGAGGTTCACTAGGTAAATGTCTAATCTTAAATCCTTTAACGTAGAAGAGAATAGCAAGAGACATATTACTGATTTCCACAGCATGATAGTCTCCAATACGTTCTGGTAAACCAGATACACACATGTAAGCATCACCGATAGTTTCAACCTGAAATAAGTAATACCTGAAGGTCATTTTGATGAAATATTTTGAAGCATGCTGAACATGAAGGTTGGACAAGTTTATACCCATAAATGAACTCTACAATAACAATAAGGACAGACAGAAAGACACTCGTAGCAAAAAGATGATCGAAAGTCCCACAGATTTCAGGCAGCCAAAATAATCAGAAACAAAATTATATCCAAGGATGCTTCAAGAAAACTTAGGAGATGTCTTTTGGAGGAAATGGAGTAACTAGCACAACATGAAATCTTATCTTGTTTTCATGGATCTAATTTTGAAGGAAATGGAGTAACTAGCACAACAAGAAATCTTATCTTGTTTTCATGGATCTAATTTTGAAGGAAATGGAGTAACTAGCACAACATGAAATCTTATCTTGTTTTCATGGATCTAATTTTGAAGGAAATGGAGTAACTAGCACAACATGAAATCTTATCTTGTTTTCATGGATCTAATTTTGAAGGAAATGGAGTAACTAGCACAACATGAAATCTTATCTTGTTTTCATGGATCTAATTTCATTACAATTGTTTTAATACTTTAAATGTTAATCTTACCTTATAAACTTTAAATTTGTATATAGCACCATCAAACATGGTGTATAAATCATTCAGAAGATCAACCACCTAAAAAATATTTAACCATAAATGACCAATCATATCAACAACAGAACAGGACATTTTTCTGAAGGGTAATTTATTGTGTTGTATGTGCAACGTATAACATAAAATACTCTATGCCAGATATCCTATGAAATTAATGTGCTTATACAATTATATAGAATCTACACAATAAAATTCAGAAATACAACATAAGGTTTTCAATGAAAAAAGAATATTATCCTGTGAGCATTGACAATATACAAATCATGTGACTTTGTTTTATTACTTAATGACATCTGCAAAAACAGAAATTAGAGACATGGCTTAAATTTGTACTTAAAACTTCATACAGACACAAAGAATGATGTTTGATCAGCCACGTGAATGCAGATAGGCTGGTACCAACATATATCCAATCATTATCTTCTATTTATTCAAGGTGTTGATTATTTCTAATCATTACAAAGGCATACTGCAAAGTTAGAATCTGAGATACTATAAGAAATAATTTGTACATGATACATTTTGTCTGTATGCATTTCATTTACCTGTATAGGTGTACTTTGACCACAGATTGAAGTGAAACCAACAATATCAGAGAAATATATGGTAACACAATCAAATGCTTCTGGTATCACATTCTGACCAAGCTGAAGCTGTTTAGACACAGACCTTTAAAAGTATACATTCTTATAAAATTAAAGTTTACCACTAACTGCCATACTCATACCTCTTACTTGACATTTAATAACATAGTCATACCTCTTACTTGACATTAACTAACATAGTCATACCTCTTACTTGACATTAACTAACATAGTCATACCTCTTACTTGACATTTAATAACATACTCATACCTCTTACTTGACATTTAATAACATAATCATACCTCTTACTTGACATTAACTAACATAGTCATACCTCTTACTTGACATTAACTAACATAGTCATACCTCTTACTTGACATTAAATAACATAGTCATACCTCTTCCTTGACATTAACTAACATAGTCATACCTCTTCCTTGACATTAACTAACATAGTCATACCTCTTCCTTGACATTAACTAACATAGTCATACCTCTTACTTGACATTAAATAACATAGTCATACCTCTTACTTGACATTAACTAACATAGTCATACCTCTTCCTTGACATTAACTTACATAGTCATACCTCTTACTTGACATTAACTAACATAGTCATGCTCAACACTACATTGAAAAGTTTTGACAGGTGACTACACTATAGCATATTACATATATACAGGAACATTTCAATAACTACTGAATTATTCTTTGCTGTCCACATGACAATTATTTATATCCAATAGTTTTGAAATCTTGTAGTCCACTACAGATTGTAATTATGAAAGTATTAAATGTGAAAATAAAACAAGAAGTTAGCCATAATCTGGAACTTTGAACTGGTGTGGAAAATCATTTTGAAATTTCAACATAGATAACTAAACAATCTTGCAGCACACATATTCACAATAACAACTCCCGAGGTATTGAGAACATACAAACAAGGTTAAGTGTAATACTTTGTGACATTGACCTTTAGCCTCAATGTGATACAGTATTGTTGTTAGTTATTACTTTTTAAACTTCCACTATAAAAGACAAAGTTCAAGACCAGATACAAGATCATATTAACCTAATAAAGCTCTATTTAATGAACAAACAGCAAGTTCAAGTTCAAATAATGACAAAATATTGACACCCTGTCAGTGTAGCTCCAGAGCATGAAACATCATTTTGTAACAGAAATCATGTGTATCCTGTAATTACATTTCAATCAAGCATTAAATATATAAGTTCATGAACAGACATAATTTTTTAACGCAAACACAGGGACACAGTCTTCTCGGTTAATTTCTTTTTACTATAGTCCTCAGAACTATACCTTGCGACAAAAGTTATAGTCCTCATAGATTTTTTATAGTCTGAACTTGTTTGAATGGTGTCTAAGAATATTTGTTAAATTACATAGGGACATCTATCCTACATAAATCATTATCCTGGTATTCGTCTTGAATGTCTATAATATGCTATTTAGTATACCATTTTAACAATTAGCCATTTAAGTCAATTCTACTGCCTAAGCTTTCATGGCTACATTCACTTAAACTATAGATATGCAACAGTAAGAAACATAGCAATATGATTGTTACAGAGAATGGAACAAAATCAGTAAATCAGTTGTATTGCAATGTTTTCTACCAATAAGCAATCTTTGGATTAAGCATTCTGAATTTACTCACCTGTCGGGCCAGTGACTTTACAGAAGTTACTCGCCCGAAACCAAAATTACTCACCCAGATAAAAAAAACAATATTGATATATTTTCTACTTATTAATGTTAACAGATTAGATAGGATTTGCGCCTTCAACATACCGAAAAAAAAAATAATATCTGATAAACATTTACTGATTCCATTCTACAATTAGTCGTTGCTTCAAGCTCAGTGTCTGACAAATTTATGTGGTAGCCCAGTGGGTTTTCTGGAAGCCCAGACATTATACAAAAATGCAGCAAACAGATTCATCATAACTTACATTACAAAGAAAACAAGCCTGGTTCATAAAAGCACTGTTCATAAAATTAAACTCTTAAGTAATATCAAAATTTAACCCGAGTTACACATTATTATATTAACAGAATTATAAGAATATGTCTGATAACGTATCTTTGCGCTAATAGTCTTGTACACAAAGCATATCCGAATTCAGTTCATGTCCGAAGTAAGTACTACTAGAGGGTCAACAAACACTGCACAGATCGATTTCGCAAACGCATTCACAAGAAAACGTTTCCACAAAACATAAATCTGCAAATAAAACAAATAGTCGAAGCCCGAGGCAATAAAAATGGCTCGGAATATAAAATCTCCTTTCCATGAAGAACAATCTGTTAATTCAGGGAAACCAAGTAACTGTACTATAAACAAATCATTCGCAGAGGCATGTGAAATTAGTAGTCATGTGACCATGAAACGCGTCATTAATTTCTTGCGTTACGTCATCAGCGATTGATTTCATTTCAAGAAGTTACGCACAGCTGAATGACATGCATGAGTGACGTCACAAATTGTAGAATGTGTCAATATCGTGCTTAGCAAACACCACCTGAGTAGCATGTGACCTGGGTGTACACACTACACTGATTCATGAAATACAAATACGGAACCAAAAAAATATTGGTATCCGTTTAATATATCGCTTTCGACGTCTATTAGCAAAGAAAGCCGAGAAACAGTACCCGTGTGACGTCAGCAGTTTGAACGTTTATTCATTTATTTTGTGGCTAGAGTGAACCGACGGAGCTTTTCTAAAAAGTTCTCAGTTAATTCTTCTTCTCCATCATCTAAGTCAGACTCTTGTGCGTAATCCGAGTTGTCTGAAAGACTAAGTACTGTCCTCAGATACCAAGTCCGTGACCCAAATGGCATGTTCGTGGAAACGGTAGACAAAAAGCGTGCACTGACGAAAAAACAGCGTTTTGATTGGTTAAAATTCTGATATGATTTTCCCAAACGTCATTGCACTTGAATATTTATAGTAACATGGCAAAACCCACTTACGATTTCCCAAAACTCTATAGTCCGATCGGACTACACTCGCAACGGAAGTTTATAGTCCGGGCCAGATTTTTATAGCCTCGGGCTCAGATTATACGTATTTTTTGCAGACTGGGGACAGATTTAAAGAGAATCAACATAAATAATTATGTTTGTCTAAGAACTTACCCATATCCAAAGTCATTATTCACACTTCTTATTAAAAAACATGTACAACTTGTCAGGTCAATATTCACACTCCTTATAACAAAACATGTACAACTTGTCAAGTCAATATTCACACTTCTTATTACAAAACATGTACAACTTGTCAAGTCAATATTCACACCCCTTATTACAAAACATATACAACTTGTCAAGTCAATATTCACACTTCTTATTACAAAACATGTACAACTTGTCAAGTCAATATTCACACCCCTTATTACAAAACATATACAACTTGTCAAGTCAATATTCACACTTCTTATTACAAAACATGTACAACTTGTCAGGTCAATATTCACACTTCTTATTACAAAACATGTACAACTTGTCAAGTCAATATTCACACCCCTTATTACAAAACATATACAACTTGTCAAGTCAATATTCACACTTCTTATTACAAAACATGTACAACTTGTCAAGTCAATATTCACACTCCTTATTACAAAACATATACAACTTGTCTGATGAAGTTATTGCAAATGAATCATATAAATTAAATGAATCACAAAGACATGGGAACATGTTTTTGGTAAGCATTAGACTTATTAACATCAAGGAAACCTAACTTTTATACTCAACTCCAACAGAACATATTGTAGCCATAACTGAAGTGTAAAAGGAGTTTTGACAATGAAACATTACTTACTGTGGTAAAAGTTTGTTCAACAGTTCCTCAACTTTTTGTTTCTCTTCAATATAAGCTTTAGTTCTTTCAGCTGCCAGTTGTTCCAAATTGTCAGCATAGTCAGACATTCTCTGTAATAGGTTGTCCATGATGTTTGTTTTCTTACCACTGAAATATTTTACATGAAAACTGTAACAACAGATTGAAGCCTGTCAAATACAGATTGTTTTATACTGATTTATTCCATTCTGATTGTTCCATAATAGTTGTTCCATAAAGATGTTTCGTGATTTACAAACTTCCCTTTAGGAAACAATGTAGATATAGTTTTATATGCAAGAGAAAACCAGTACAGTCACTTTTCCTGGTGTGAGTATAAAACAATCTTTCTGTCATCATTTTTTCATCTCTGATATCTTGCCTATATTTTAAGATACTACATAAATATGAATAATGATGTAGCAACCTCAATGACTTCTATCATTTAACTCCAACAAAATCACAAAATATCACTATGGCATGACAACATAACAATATGTTGGTGATATCTTGGGTGATAACTTTGTGAAATTTGGGAGACACCTTTGTGATATCTGGGAGACGCCTTTGTAATATCTCGGTGATAACTTTGTGATAACAACCTAGTGATATCTTGTAGTATGCAAGTGTGAAAATCATTTCACTGATAAACATGCAACAATAATTCGTGATAAATAAATATAAAAAAAGAAAAGATGGCCACCTTTATCTGCTGAATATGTTTGTTTTATTATTACATCGCATAGAAGTGAAGATAGTCACTACAGCTCTGATTGCTACTCATTATAAGAAATTCTTACCGTCTCAGTTTTCTGTACACTTCATCAATATCATTGAAAGATGGTCTTTCTCCTGGGTCTTCATTCCAACAGTTTTCCATCAGTGAAATTAACTCTGGTGCATTATGTTCATCTGATATGGTAGGGCGTAATAACTCTGGTCTCTTTGTGATCAACTGGGCAACAATGTCTGAAAGCAGTTTTACACAATGAACTTAAATAGGAATATGTGGGTACAGCACTTACAGACAATATAAGGCAAATTGTATTTCAATTTACAATTTTGTACTTTGAGTTGGAACATGGAGGCAAACATTAAGTGTTTAATCATATTCAAAATTAAGAAACATCAATTTACGAGTAGGATGACTGCAAGCTTCAAAACATTTTCATTTCAAGCTCTTATAGATCAGTGTTAGACTAATAAAAAGTAACAGATAACTGCTGGGAATCACGGGACTTTCAAGGTGAAGGAGAATTAAGAATAATACAGAGAAAATAAGTAACAGGAGAAACAAGAGCATCATGATGGCCCTGCATAGCTCACCAGAATAATGTAAATTAACTTGTTACTAAATTGGTAATAAAGGTACACTTTTGGGCAGATAATGGGAAACAATAATAAACTTGTCTAGGACCATCAAAGGATACTACAAAGGAAAATGTGTGAGGACTGGAGCATGCTACAGACCAGATTTCGTGATGATCCAACCATTGATTCATGAAAAGAAGTCATTTTAAGGAATCTTATTTTTAATCTGAAGCCCCCTAAAAGGGGCCAACCAATTTATTCAAGCAAACTTGAAAGAGGACCATCTCAGGATACTACGAACCAAGTTTAGGGATGATCCAGCCATTGGTTCATGAGAAGAAGACATTTAAAGGTATTTCTATTTTCAGCTCTAGAGGCCCCTTATAGGGGTCTACCTTTTTTATTTGAGAAATCTGATAAAAGACTATCTAAGAATGCCACAGACCAAATTTGGTGATGACCTAACCACTGGTTCATAAAAAGAAGTCATTATAAGGTATTTCTATTTTTAGCTCTAGCGGCTCCTAAAAGGGGCCGACCAAATTTATTTGACAAACTTGAGAGAGGAAAATCTAAGGATGCTAGAAACCAAGTTTAGGGATGATCCATCCATTGGTTCAGAGAAGAGAGTGTTAGATTAGTTAGTACTGGGTCATCACTGAAAGATCAAGCAGGGTTGGAACTAAGTACATTGTCAATATAAGGTTTTACTTAAGACAGAGCTTTATGTATAAGTTGTGTAGTATACAGTTAGCTCAGACTCATTTATTATTCATATTTGAGTATAAATCATTGTTAACTGAATTGTATTATCATTCATAAAGTTACTTCCTTATTGTAAATATGTTCCATCCAACCTGTTGTAAATATTGAATAATTTGTTGCTAAACAACGTTAACTATTAAAGTAGGCCTGAGGAAAATTATTACTTATATATGCACATATACATACATAACCTTCCAGTAGAAGGCTTGTAAATAAACAATATGCTCGGTACATGTCACACTATCTTGAATAAAAATACCTTCAACCTCCATATCTACAAGTCCAAATGGTTCCATTCTGTTGATCACCTCTTGTAAAATGATGGCAAATGAATAAACATCACCCTTCTGTGAGTAACCAGATGATCGTAAATGTTCTGGAGCTGTCCATAGTTGGCCTTCATAATAGAAAGCATGATGAAGTTAACAATCATAGCTAAAATTTAGTTTCTCAATGTTGAATTGATTTTTTTAATTATTGAGTAACTCATTCCAAAGTTTCTTCAACATGTATTTTTTACACAAACTGGTAACATCACTCTCACAAAACATTAGAAAACTTCATAAAAAACAAATATTCAGGTCTTGGCAGACTAGAGGAATTCAAAGAGTAATATACTTTTATTTATGTGGATGGGTTAACCTGCGTATATATACCTAATTTATGTACATTTTGGTGTAAATAAAGTATAAGTAAACATGAAAAGAACATCAATAGACTGAAACAACAAAACTATAGAAATCTTTGTTGTGAACTTGTACTGAACAGACAAGCTTTCATCTCTGTTTGTAGACTTACTTCGTTTATTGAAACAGCTTTCAGCCACTTGTTTGTCACGACGAGCTGTTCTGTCCAGAGAAATAAGTGAGAGTGGACCATAATCAGTGATTTTTAAAGCAAAGCGACTGTCTATCACACAATTTGTACTGGATAAATGACCATGGACATTTACTGGGCATCCATGAAGATACTGCATTCCCTGAAACAAAATTTGTAATAGATTTGTCCAGTTGGTTTATAAATAGACACGTTTTATTGAAACAAGCCTGAGAACAAAGATTCTAGATGTTCACTGATTGAAAAAAAGTGTGATAATTATCTTGTTGGAAGACAAAAATCAAAGTACTGCTGTAACTATAACATGACTGAACTTCAAGTTGTGTTTATCAGTAAATCTGGAAATACATTTGTGTCAAATTAATTTAAATAAAAGTTTATTTTGTAAATCAAAATGGTGCAAATAAAGATAAGTCAATAACTGACCGCTTTTTTAAACATTTTAACGACAGCATGATCAGATACTGTGATCAGTTCCCTATTCCATTCTATAAGATGACATAAGTTTAATTACTACCAGTTTAAGGCCTAAAATATGGGGTAAGCATATGTGTTTTGAAGCAGGTATGTGCAATAATTGAATAATTAAATGAAAAAAGAAGACAATAGTATTAATCAAAATATCAGGACATTTTCATTTAGCCCAGTCAAGAGTTTTGTCTGTATTATAAATGTATAGTATTGATGACTATTATCTATGTGTGTTTCACAGTAACTCTTCATACTATGATAAAACTTATTGTTTTATTTGGCAGAGTTTTTAACTACATCAATAAATTGACAGGTTTTGAAGACTGACTTTTTATTACAACATGGTACATTCATGGTATTTTTACATAAATCTTGTGGAATGTTGGAATGATAAAATCTCTTGAAATAGAAAAATCCAAAATGATTTTAAAAAAATATTTACATATTAATGGTACTGATATTGATAAATTAATACATAATCATAAATAAATACATAAACATAAATAAATACACAATCATAAATAAATACATAATCATAAATAAATACACAATCATAAATTAATGCACAATCATAAATAAATACATAATCAGAAATAAATACACAATCATAAATATAATAACAACAATTCTACCCTTAAAACATCTAGAATCAATGAATGTTGTCACAACAATTATACCTTTATAATGTCTAGAATCAATGAATGTTATCACAACAATTCTACCTTTATAATGTCTAGAATCAATGAATGTTATCACAACAATTATACCTTTATAATGTCTAGAATCAATGAATGTTATCACAACAATTATACCTTTATAATGTCTAGAATCAATGAATATCTGAAGTCCCAGTCTAGTTCTATATTTTCATTATGGATAATATCCTGAAATTAAGATTAAATCAAGGCATTATGTCACAAAAACACAAAGTATTCCCTTTCAACAACCATAACATATTTAGACAGAGCAACAATGTTGTTTATAACAGCAGGCTAAGATTTATAGAGTGAAGAATGTCACATCAATAAATGAGTAGAAGTTTTCTTGGTTCTCATGTGGACAGTGTTTTGTTGTGGGAAGCAAATTAAAAATTACATACACAAGGACAGAATCTTAGACAGTAGAACATCACTTACACACATACACAAAAGGATGGGCATATTAACTCTTGTATGAACATAACACAACAATACAAACAGAAGTAATTACATGTAAAAGTAAGACAAAATCATACAATGCACCATATTGTAACAGAAGTTCTTAAACAATTAAGACTACTACAACTAGGAAAGGAATGTTGTAAACTGCTTTACCTGTAAACTTCCTCTGGGACAGTATTCCATTAATAAAGCTAACTTTCCTGGCTGAAGACAGGCTCCAATAAATTTGGTGATGTTTGCATGAGACAAAATTTGCATCTAGAATCATAATTTTTATTAAGATCATAAGACGTTGTAAAAAACAATTTGACCTCATTTCTTACAAGAATTAAAATACAACTTAAAGCAAGTGCTGCTAATATATTCAAGATAAAAAACTAAGATTAGGCATTAAATAACACTTGTTATATAATATGATATTGGTTATATAATATATTGGTTATATAATATGATATCGGTTATATAATATGATATTGTATATATAATATGATATTGGTTATATAATATGATATTGGTTATACTTTTCTAAGAATGATACTGGTTTACACTAAAATGATCTGACACTGTGTGATATTATATCGAAGTATGATACTGTTTTATGAGTGAGCTATAATACTGGTTTACGTAAGTGAAGTGTTATTCACATTTACATTCAGTGAGGTGTAAACAAAAAATGGTTTGTTTCAAGGTACATGCCCAAAAAAATATGGGTCGATAGGTAGAGATTTTTTTTCTTTCACGCTTTTTTTTATATATACTGGCAACACTGTCGTGAAAATTACAATATGGCACTATGATTTGGATGCTGTAAAAACTTTTGAGTTGGCAGGTAAAAGATGGTTCTGTCTGGTAACCGGAAACAAACCTTTTTTTTTTAGGCTTGAGCAATAATACTGGTTTATGGATAGTAGGGTATAATACTGGTTTACAGATAGTAGAGTATAATACTGGTTTACAGAAAATGAGGTACAATACTAGTTTACAGAGAGTAAACTGTAACTAGTTTATATGTATGTATAATGCCTATTACTGACAGTGAGTTATCATACTGATTTACAGAGAGTAAACTGTAACTAGTTTACATATAAGTATAATGCCTGTAACTGACAGTGAGTTATTATACTAGTTTACAGAGAGTAAACTGTAACTAGTTTACATATAAGTATAATGCCTGTAACTGACAGTGAGTTATTATACTAGTTTACAGAGAGTAAACTGTAACTAGTTTACATATAAGTATAATGCCTGTAACTGACAGTGAGTTATTATACTGATTTACAGAGAGTAAACTGTTACTAGTTTACATATATGTATAATGCCTGTTACTGAAAGTGAGTTATTATACTAGTTTACAGAGATATGAAGTAGGCTCATATGTTACATTCATCACTTAAAAGTACAAACTGCTACCAATAAATAAGATTATAATTAGCTAAGGATTACTTGTGTGTCTATTTTCTGTGTTTTACCAGCCACTTATAATAAAATGTATTGGAGATCATGATGTGTCTGTAAACTTTTGACTGAAAACTAGACATCATCTACTACACTACCAAACATTTGACCAAGACTTACAATCTTCAAATGCATTTACCATATAAGTATGTTGGTCAGCAATTTTAGCTTTTTAATTGCAAAGTATTGCATTTACTCATAAATTTTATGCCTATTGATTCAGCATCTAGAAAATTGATGAACTTAGTATGGGCTCAGAAAAACAGCTAAAATAAAATTATTGATAATATATTTTTTATGATAATTTTATAGAATACCTGTCTACATTCTACAGCCAGCTGTCTACTCACGTCTACTGTCTCTATGTTCAGGCTTCTCACAGCAACAACATGATTTCTACAGAAAGCTGTCTTACAATAGCTTGTCATATTTTCCTCTTCCTGAAATTGCAATTTGTTTTAATTTTTATTTTACATCAATTATGTCTCCGTTTGTTATAATCAAATTGACTGAACGATTCCATCCAAGATAGCCAGCCAGTACACCAAATAATTAATTGTACAAGACAGTACTCAACCAACAACGTTCAGGTAAAAAGTACCATAAAAAACTAATGCTAATCTTCACTACTATATCTGTATGTCTTAATACAACATAAATAAAACATTCATCCATCCATCATATATTGGATACACATAATACTTAAATTATATAAAACTATTAAAACAAAAAAAATAACAAGTCTTCTTTGTACTGATATCACTTATTTAGAATAAAATTCCAGAAAATGTATGGAAATCACACTGGTTTTCAAATTATAGTTAAATACTTATTTCACAAAGAGTGACTGTATGTAAACATCATTGAATAAGAACTGCTGAATTTGATAAGCGTACAATGTACAGTCAAACTTTTACCAACAACCACCTGCAAGTAGCAGCCACCAGTGAACAATGACCACTTCAAATCCCTCTTGTGAAAGAATGCTCATTAAATGGCCCCGAGTAGCCACCACTTGCCGACCACTACCAGCAACCAGTCTACTTATTTCCCAATTGGTACTTTGTACCACAAACTGTCTAAAATACTGACTTGCAATCCTCCAGCATCTGGTTTCAGTAAGTACGTTAAGCAAAAAGTTTGGTTACTTAGCAACATACACAGGTCTGTCTGATGATCAGTCCTTTCCATAAACAGAGGGGTTAATTGAACTTACTCAAGAAGTGTCAGCCCCAACAATCAAATCTCAAATATAGACACTGAGATATTAGTCAACCATCCGAAAATTTGAAATTATCATCGAAAATTTGTGTTTTGCAATATAACTTCCAGTATGTCCTAGCATTGAGATATAACAAGCTCTGACAATCTGTTATTGTTTGAGTGAACATAAGTTGGCAAAGTATGCCAATCAAATTCAAAATGAAACAATAAATATGAGGGCCATGCAGGAATAGAGTTAAAATAATTGATATGAAGTACAGGTATGGCATAAGTTTCTGTTAATTTGCAAATGTCAGGTGTCAAATTTTACAATTAATCTCGATATTACATGATGACAGATATTAACCCTCCAAACAAAAGTCATCTGCAAACAACGACCACTTTGCTGATTTCCTAAGGCCAATCTTTGTTCACAGGTTGGACTGTAAATCAGTAAAATTTTGGCAATTTGAGTACCATAGCTTTAAGTGATCCCCACCCTGTACATCATAGTTCACCATTACTGTGTAATTATGCCTTAGATTTAAACATCTGTTTCAGTTATCATACTAATATTAAAATACATTCACCTTGCTTTCAATATGGAGCACAGATTTGGACATAAATGAATCATTAAATTTTCCTTTTCTTGGTTTAATGTCACCAAATTCAACAATCCAAGTCTTCCTACCAATTTCTTGTTCAGCTTTGTGTCTCCTGAATTATAAAATCAACAGATTACAGTACACATAGTTGGACAGAACTCAATCGAGTCCAACCAAGAGACTGGTGCAGTCTGATTTTATTGTTCTAAAAAAGGATGGAGAGTAGGAAGTGTTTACACAGAGAAATTTTGATATTCAAGAACCAAGATGTTAGCTGAACACAAATTCCAGACCACAATATTGACATGAGTTACATTATATACGTTGTTCTTTTCATTACGGGTACAAATATGTCATAAGAAAAACAGAAAAAAGAATAGATTGATAAGGCAATATGCTGAAGAGTCTCTCACTACATAGGGTGTTGAGTTTTATGATTTGCAGTGCTTAATCAAACAAAACACAATTTGGCACCAACTAAGCTTGGAATAAACATTATTTTATGTCTAATTCAAAGTAGAACCACTTACTTGTAAAATACAAAGAAGACAACACCAACAAGAATTGCGAGAACAATCACAGAAACCAGCACTATAATCAGTACTGTGAAATCCTCTATAAGACAAAACAATGTACTTAATGTTAACATAATATTTATATTTGCTTGATAATGATAATCTTGGATTTGGTTTACAGTAAGTGAGAAACACCGAAGTTCCTGTAGACTGTTCACCTGTCCAGCATTTCTGGTAAAATCACATGAATCAAGATAGTTACAACAAAAGATGATTTCTTTGCACACTTGGTCGAAAATAACATCATTGTCAATTTACTGAGTGGTTTTCACACATTTCACCACTGATCAACAATTTTAAGCTTACATATAATTAAGATATACTGATACAGACCAATTCATATGAATTAAACTTCATCGACTTAAAAACCAGCATCAATAAAACCTCAAAAAGTTAAAAACGTATGTATGATAATACTACAAGCAGGTTACTTTTACACACTTTCTTCAGGTTTGCAAAGCTCTCCCCTGAAGCCACATCTTGGCATATCATCAGGTTTATTTCCTGTGGGCCAGTTGATTGCTAAAGTTTCTGTGTATAACTGTGTAGCACCTCGGTATCTCCCCACCATCTGCAGTGAAAAATACAGATACAACATAAAACCACATGGATTACAGCTATTAATATGTTAAGTAATACTTAAATATACAGTCCTGGTGAAATCTAAAACATCTAGCCAAGGAAACAAACCGTAGGAGCTGTATTATTTATAAAAAATGAAAAAAAAACAACAAATATCTTAAGACATGGTTACAGTTCTTGTTTTGAGCAGTCCTCTTCAATATCATTTAATTGTTCACAGTCCATACTAAGTATTTGTCTGCAAACATTTGAAAAGAACACCTCAACAGAAATGTACAAATAGAATTAGTTCAAGATTCAGACACTGTTATTACAATCCTGACAAATTTGTCTTTTAGGTTGAATGAAAATTTACAGTTCCTTTAAAAGTATTTATCAGTTTAGATTTTTGTCAATTTACTTCGAATGTCTTTGTTGTAGGAGAAGCCATGTCATGGAGATCAAAGTCAGCCTTTCTGTCACCTATGTCATTTATTGCAACTGATCCAGTGATACCTGAATAGAAAACAATATGATAATACTTTATGCTCTAAATATTCTATCAAAACAAGGTTACCAGTAAAGCATATTTTCAAATCATTTCATGACAAAATTAAGTTGAGAAATTTTGTGAAAAGGCATCAATCTATTAAAAATTAACAACACAGTATTCCACAACATCTGGGAGTAATTAAGAGTGAAAATACTTAACTAGCAATAGCCTGTTTAAAGTAAATAAAGTGTTAAGGGTACCAAGGAGTGAACTCATATTGGCATATCCATGACAATATTATCCTGTCACAGGGAGTGATTCAGTGTTATTTATTGAACAATATCAAAACATACTTCATCATAAACCCAGTGTTCCCACTACTTCTTAAGATGTTTTTCTTCAGATCCTCTTGAAAGGTTAATTGGAAGAATTTTGGGATTTGCCTAAAATTCAGGGATACAAACAGTATGAAGTAACCAGCTGTAACTGTAACAAGCAGTTGCTGATTTTAGGGATGTTTTCAAATGAGCGTGGCATGTTGCTGATTTTAGAGATGTTTTTAAATGAGCGCGGTATGTTGCTGATTTTAGGGATGTTTTCAAATCAGCGCCGTATGTTGCTGATTTTAGGGATGTTTTCAAATCAGTGCGGTATGTTGCTGATTTTAGGGATGTTTTCAAATGAGCGCGGCATGTTGCTGATTTCCTAGATTTCAATTTCCACAATTACAGAATAGACTGTTGCATATATTAGTAATTGTGCAAACATTGGAAAATAATGTAATCGAATGTAACATTGACTGCAGATGTTTTTATCTTGTCTGCAACCACTCAATCAAATGGACCAACTAACCTGTCTTCTACTTTCAATTCTGCATTTTTTTGGTAAATCCAATTCATTTGATTGTCATGTAATAATAGTATCAAATTTCAAATGTAAAATATTTTCTTGAATTACTAAATCTTGACTAAGTTGTATGTGTTTACACACAGTTGAATGACATGCGGGGATTGCATCACGTTTAGGAATGTTGGGGCATAAACTGGCTTTTTTAATTAAGCCTAATAATGATTTTAAGATTACAAATTTAAGAAGTTGATGTATAACATATTTTTATCATACATGACTAAATATATTTCATTTAAAGTAATACACCAGGAGGACATTATGTGAAGTGTAAAACAATGATACAACATCACAATTTTATAATTTTATCATGTCTCTTAAATTTCCCTATTTAAGTTATTAGGTGCTGGACACTCAAAATCAGAATAACGACAAAACTTATTTTCATGAAAATAAAAAAAATACAGACAACAATGAAGTCTGCTTCTGATGCACACAAAAAATGATAACAAAGGCACAACATGTAAGGAGTCTTTAATCTTCAAATTCAATTTATAATCAAATCAAATTGATTACACACATGTACATATACATAGCTATTAAGTACAACTATGAAAAAACTAAATACATTCATGAAATTTATTCTGTTGTTTTCATGGTTCATGATGTTTGTACACAAAGGATTATCAATGAAACAAATTTATATCACAAGATAAAAGGTGAACATTAAAAGCATCAGATAATTCTAGCTATTGTTATGGATGGATTGGTTCAATGGCCAAACAAATTGTCATACCAATCAGAAAAAAACTATTCTATTAAGACAATAAATACCATATCAACATATACCCCAACCACACCATCAAATATATAAAAAAATAAACAGTAATCCTATAAACTCTCTAAACCAGCCAGTTCTGGGACAAGATCATTTGGCTGGATTAGAGGGGAAGTCTGTTAAGAGAAGTTTTTTTGTCTAACAGTAGGTGTGTGCATGTACCTACTTTGTCTGGTCAGTGGTTCTACCATGTTGCTGTGTTGGTATATTTGATCAATTATGAAGTATATGTTTCAGTAAAAATATTGTTTTTAGAAATGATGACAAACATACTGATGGTATTATTATGAACAACTTACACAGAAAACTACTAAAACACAGCATATGCGATAACAATTTTTCATCTTATCTTAATGACCTAAGAATTACTGTTAATTGTCTAGATTAGTGCATTGTCTTGACACAACATAAACTGTGAAATGCATTTTTGACCAATTTTAAGAGGAAGCCAATTTAAATCTAGATGGTTTTCACTGTATAATCAACATACAAAACAAATCTAGGCCTGAATGAAGAAGTGTTTCAAGAATATATATAGGAAAGGACTGAATTCCCATTGACAATCTTTGTATTGTCCTTATCACTGAAATACCAGTCACTGACTGAGCATTCATAGAATTTGGTACTTTTGGAATGATATCAATATTAAACATAGCTGCTATCCACTTCCATGGCAACATTGCCTTAAACCTTGATATAAAATTATTTAGTTTTGACGCATATATGAAATTGTGGTTATCTGTGAACACAACCTAATTAAATCAAAAGACATTTTCTGTTTAGAGGGATCTTTATAAAGACCCTCATCTCACCAGTCATTGTTATCATCTACAGCACAGGTGGTTGACTGTATTTTTCTGGAAAGAGGAAATTATCCTCAATCTGACATTTTGTCTACACACATACACATCATTAATAAATATTTTTCTCAATATTGTAAAGCATGTGTCAGCCAATCTGGAAGTTGAGTCTTATAAATAAGTATTATTTTACTTAAAACAGGTATTTCTGTGAGCAAACATTATTAATAAATGCAGTCCAGAAATGGCAAAAAATAAGTAAGTCATGCCAAATGAAGAAGGCGAGTTTGGGTACTGCAAACACTGGATTCTTAACTCAACAAAATAATTGATTAAATCCCAATACTTTAACATTTTTACATAAATACTTAATTTCAGATGACATAATGCATCAGTTAAAGCACCTAGATAATCAATTCCTCTATCTATACATCTTCTGCCTCAGCTTTTTCTATTTTCCCCACATTCCTGATGTGAGTTATTGCTGTTGTGTGTCCTGCAAATGATCTATATTGTATTTCAAAAATAGGACTTTCTCTTTTTTACAACCTTTTAAATATTTACATATATTTTGTTAGAACAAAGAAAGAAGAAAAAAGGATTCATGTTGCTCTATTTTGCATGTAATGTGTGCCAAGTAAGATGGAAATAGATATTTTTGTAGAGAAGGCAAAACATAAAAAACTTACTTCATCTATGGCCAAATGTGTCCTTTGTAACTTAAACTGCTGGCTGTTGGACAATTCCTGCATACAAAATGTTGTAGGAATGTCCAGGTTGCTTACACAGCCCAAGAAGTCTGTTGGGAAAGACATTCCTAAGAAAGACGTTTCGAACGTTGAACTTCTTAAAATACAACATATTTTGAATAAGAATGTTGTCGCTCAGGGTGAATGTCTTAATAAACAAGACGCTAGACTGGATGAAATGATATCTCCGATCAAAGAAACTTCAGCCTCAGTTAATTATGAGTCTTATAACTAGGAGTATGATGATGATGACTGTACACAGTCTCAAAGTGAAATGGATTATGACAGTCAGATTGGAGACCAGTCTATTTCTGAACCTGTAGTACCAAAATCTGTCTTCAAACTGTTGTCAGATAAGTTAAATCAGTCAGAACCTGTTGATGTTAGCATTCACCCTGATTTCGCCTCCTTGGTCAACAATTCCTTCAGAAATGGACTTTCTGATGAAAAAATGTGACAAATTGAGACATACATTGTCCTGAGAACTGTGATTCATTGGTAAAACTAGAGCCAATCAAGGTATTTGGCGTTTACTGAAAAGCTGGATGATTCTAAATTATCACTATTCAAAATATTCTTGTAAAGGCTTTAGTCGATATCTGCTGTATGGGGACGATAGTAAGGTAAACAATAAAGTATGTGAAATCAATACTATAAACCGTATTGATAAAACAGTTGGCCATGGTGGTGGTCCTATGAGAAATTGTGGTCATCATTCCAGGGGTGGTCCATATCAAGGTGGTAATCAAGTTTGTGGATGATTCTCGACTACTGCTACACATATTGAGACACCAGCTGGACCAAAAAACACCAAATCACAGAAGAAGTGGTAAAGTTTAGTACTTTACATGCTAGTAAATTAAAAGAATATGTTGAAAATTGGAAAAAAAATTACTTCCAATAAATATGTTTGGATATTATTCAACATTGCCATACTGAATTTGAGAATGGTCAAAATCCCATAAGTTCTACATGTTTTAGAAATAAATTTGGTAAAAATGAGTAACTAATCATAGTTAAAGAAATTGAAAACTTGTTAGAATTGAGAGTAATTGAAGTTGTTCAACACCATCCAAATGAGTTTATCTCTCCAATTTTTTCTATTCCCAAAAAATCTGGTGAATATAGAATGATTTTGAATCCTAAAAATTTAAATCAGTATGTTGAATACTATCATTTCAAAATTGAGACTTTGGAGTCTGCATTAAAATTGGTGAAATCAGATATGTCTTTTGCTAGTACTGTTATCCGTCATGCTTATTATAGTATTCCTATTGCTAAAGAAGATCAGGTAAAATTTAGATTTTATTATGGAGGAAAAACTCTATCAGTATAAAGTATTACGTCAAGGATATTCTAGTGCTCTTAGGATCTTCACAAAACCTGTTTATGGTTCTCTGCCCTTGCTTGGACAAACAATTTCAGGTTATATTGGTGACTCACTCTTGATAGGTTACCTTATGATGAATGTGCTCAAAATGTTCGAGACACTGTCCATTTGAAAACAGAGCTCAGTTTTTATGTTCATGAAAAGAAATCCAATTTAATTCCTACAAAGAAAATAACTTTTCTTGGCTTTAATATTGATTCAAAAAAATTATTGTTACACTTCCTGTGGGAGAAGTAGAGAAAGTTGTCCAGGCATGTCAAGAATTATATAACAAGAAAAAAGCTAAGATACAAGATGTTGTGCATGTTTTGGGACTTATGGTTTCATCCTTCTCAGCTGTTGAATTTGGACCTCTGTTCTATAGGTATACTGAAAGAGCAAAAAAACAAGCACTTCACTGTCAGGCTGGTGATTATGAGTCTTTCATGTGGATTACTTCTGATATAAAAGAAGAACTTTCATGGTGGATTGAAAACTTATATTGTCAAAAAAGGAATATTATTCATAGTAATCCAGAAATCATAATTACTTGTGATGCTAGTAGTTTAGGCTGGGGTGCTGTATGTAGGGATGTCCAAACTGGTAGCTGCTGGAATGATCATGAGATTCATAATCATATAAATTACCTGAAAATTGCTTGCTATTAAGCGTTCTTTGCGATCTTTTTGCAAATATAAGACTGATGTACATGTCCAAATAAGATCAGACAGAACATGGGAGGAAAAATTGCTTGAACAATTTGGCTCATATGATTTGGATTAGAAGTAGAATTTGGTTGTCAGCTACACATCTCAGGTACTGTCAACCAAGCCTTTTTCTGGTCTAGGTATTTCAATGAGAATGTTGAGTGGAAATTGAATGAGAAAATCTTCGTTCAGCTTGTAGATATCTTTGGCTTGCAAAAAACTGACATGTTTGCTTCCAGGCTAAATAAACGATTGGAATGTTTTGTTTCCTGGAAGCCAGGCTCAGATGCATTAGTTATTGATGCTTTTTGTGTGTGTTGAAAGGAAAAATATATTTATTGTTTTCCTCCTTTCAGTTTGATGGGCAGGATGCTCAAGAAGGTCAGAGAAGACGAGGCAAATGTTTTACTGGTGGCACTTTATTGGACAACTCAAAACTTCAATACCGGTATACTGGAACTTCTAACACACGATCCTTTTATTATAACGTAGGTCCAAAGAAATTGTTATCTCAGAAGATTCACCCACTTGTAAACAAACTACATTTGATGCTATGTCACATATCAGGGAATCCTACAAAGTCAGAAGACCACTGGAGAAATCTATCTACATCATCATATCATCTTGGCCTAAGTCTAAGCAAAAGCAGTATTCTACATATATTAACAGATGGATTTTGTTCTGTGATAAAAAGAAAATTGATACATTTAGAGCCCCTATACAACATGTCATAGAATTTCTTACTGAATTATGTGACTCTAGTCTGAGTTATGAAGCATTAAATATCACAAGAAGCACATTATCAAGTTTATGTGTAAAACAGGATGGATTAGTTGTTGGCTGTCGTCCACTTGTTAGATTTCAAGCTGGAGTTTTTAATTTAACATCTACTTAACATAAATATGTGTAAACTTTTTGGATGTTTTGAAGGTTTTGAGTTATATAAAGACAGTGGAAGATTGGAGTTTAAAATGTGAATATTTAAAACAGACTGAATCTCCACATGGTGGTAAGAAGTTTTTGATAGTTAGTTATAAACCTTATCATCATGTTTGTTCAACTTCTATAAGTTGTTAGATAAAGACATTTATTAAAAACAGTGGTATTGACATTAGAAATTCAATTCTCATAGTATGAGAGGAGCTGTTTCTTCCAAAGCTAAACAAGCTGGTATTCCTGTCTCCGAGATTTTGAAAGTAGCTGGTTGGGTATCAGATGTGACATTTGCCCATTTTTATGACAAACCTCTAGAACCTCAGGGACAGAATTTCCAAACTGCTGTTTTACAATAAGTTTCTCACGAGGTAACTACTTTTATTACTACGTTATTGTTTTAGGGCAAGGAATATTTTTTATTAAGCTTTGAAGTCCCATTTGATACCTGAAATAGTATAACGTAATAGAATCTCCCAAACAAATCAAACAGAATCACAACAAAGCATCAACATACAGGTAAGTCTTGTTTGTTAGGGGGATTATTGTACTGACATTTGTTTTCCACTTTTATCCCAAGCAGGAGGCACCTTATAAGACTGCATTAATTTTCATGAGGTTATGGGCTTGAAGAAAACTTTAGATGTTTAAGAGAGTTACTAATTAAAAAATAACATTCCTTACCTGTTCTGGGCTTTGTATTTACATAAATAATATCCTCATCTTCTCATTGTGGTACTCTAATGATGTGAACACAACAGAAGTACTGTTACAGGACATACAAATATCTTAACACACAAAGATTCTGTTACAGAACATACAAATATCTTAACACACAAAGATTCTGTTACAGAACATACAAATATCTTAACACACAAAGATTCTGTTACAGAACATACAAATATCTTAACAGTACCTTATTCATTTCCCTGATTGCTAATCAATGAATAAGAGGTACAGATCTTAAATTATGACCCCAAATGATCCACACGTTTATTGATTTTAGGATGCATAATGGATCACAATATTCCTTTAAGCTGTCAATACCATCACATACTGATTCCAAAACTGTGATAAAAACCTTCAGCTTTTTGAATGTTACCTGGTTCAATTAAACTGTTTGCGCTACTTGCCCTTGACAGTAATCATTTTGATTTTATTCTGGTGACCATGCAAAACAGTAGGGGTGTAACAATACGGTTAAAACCGTATTGCAATATATTACATTACGTATTGTTTCTTTGCACAGACGAGCGAAGCAGGAATTCATGCTTATGCATCATCTTAAATGTATCAATATTATATACATTTATAAATGAAATAAATATCTAGTTTCAAATGATCTCTTATACAACTGTTTTTTGAATGATTTGTGTAAATTGGACTTTCTGCCATAAAAATGTACATTTTGAACTAGAATTCAGAAGAGTGTCATCCTCATCATCAAATTCAAAACAAAGTGCTATAATGAAGTCAGCGATCCTATCCTTTTTAGAAAAGAAATTGCGTTTAATTAATGAGCAAATCAAGCGCACAAGTTCACGTTTAAAAGTTAATGATGGAGGCAGATGTATATACGTACGCACACTAATGTGTCAACTAGTGTCGCAGATTTCCAGTAAATGCCAATTAATCTATACGACTACTTTGAACATCTTTGAACATGATGGCATTAGCCAATGATTTACCGCATTTTGTGAGGCACCTATAACCTTAAATCAATATGGAATAGAAGAACCAAACTTTCCTTGTAAGTCTTACCTTCAAAAGAACTTCCCCACAGCTTTTGAGCCACTAATGTCCCATTGTTAATATCTCCACCATCTTCCACTGTCTTATTATAAGCTGCAGCAAGGTATGTTACAGCATCATATGTAGCAGTGATGTAATAATTTACCTAGGATGAAATAGAATTATATAATTGTTTAGTATAGGGTCTTACTTTTAGATTGAATTCTCCTCTTAACAGCAATTTTTCATTCGAAACTTCTGTTAAAATTTCACTTAGTACAACAATAGGAGTATGGGCTTTCTGCCTTCTTGTATAAACTTCCATTTAATGGCAAGTAAGAACAAACAAAAGAAACATCTTACATCTTCATTATCTGGGAATGTGTAGTTAAATGGTGGTAGCTGAGACTCTGTCTTTACTCTCACAGCAAAGTCTTTATATTCCTGATTATCTGGTTTACGTAAGGTCAATATAAGAACCGTCTCATACGCTTTAGATACACCGTGATCCAAGTTATCATCTGTGAAAAAAGAAGTCAAGTTTTTGCAAATTTGGATGAACTGAACAATCTGACAATACTGAATGTCAAAGTTATCAAACTTATAAAAATTTCATAGTGCATAATTCAAACATCGCAAAACTAGAACTCATTCTCCGGTCCCAATTGTCTTTGTTATGTAATTCAACTCTATTAGGCTAGAACCACAAACTCTATGTTCAAACCAATAATCAGGACCCCTGCCCAATATTTACTCTGTTATTCACATGTCTCAGTAGAACAATTCATTTTTGACCAAGTGACCTATGACAGTAACAGTATTTTCAGTGTATATTTTTTTCAACTTTAACAGTCATTAATTGTGCATTATTAATTATTATGTTCATAAACAAACATGTTTTGTAATTATATTTAACAAGTGATTGCATTATAATTATTTGTGAAATAAAAAAAAAAATAAGAACGAAAAAACAAAATTAATGTCTTTTATTCAAATCACATTTTCTTAAATTAGAAATCATTATGTACATGTTGATCATGATATATCATTACAAACAACATGAACACTTTACACAATGCAAAATATACAAGGAAGACAACTCTAGTTCATAATGTCAAATTAGTAGTTATCATTGTTCAAAAATATGAAAATATGTGTGATATTAGTTAAAACAGGACCAACCAAATACAATGTTTGTTCCAAATCACTTGTAATGGACTCTGTGTAGTGGAATGTTTATGTATACAATTTTTTAAATTTTACTTTTTAAATCTAATAAATTGGTGAAACTTGATAGCTTCTTTTAGTCAGTAACGCTTCATTAAATTGTGAGATGAGAGCATACACATTTCTAATAAAAGTGACATGAAATGTTACTTTGAGACATCAACCTGTAACTGTACATTTGGATAACTCTGATTATAAAATAGCATGAGTGTTGGTTTAGCTGCACTTAATGTTACCTAGTGTAAAGTAATTATGTTTGGTTCAGACTGAGCTAATCTCATAAGCTAAAAATCCATTTAATTTGAAAATATCCCAGCCATTGATTGTAAAAGGGGTGAAGACTTTGTCACATGAAGGTATTGTCATAAGGTTTTCAGGGTTATGCCATGTGACACCAAGATATGACTAGTAATTTATAAAGTATTCTTTATACTTACTTTTGATGATTTCCATGTAATAGCCAAGCCAGTCACCAGGAAATAATTCCATGGTGATAAAAACAAAGTCACCTTTAGCCATGCCAGTAACATAAGCTGAATACATGAAATGTCGGAACTTTGTTGCATCACAAAAAAAAATAAACACTGTAACACAAAGATGAAAAGACACATGACATAGCAATTGATTCCACTGGGAACAATTAGCAGATTAAAAATGATATGGCAATCTATATTTCTTTTAAAATATCATTTTTCAAAAAAATACTTAATCATAGTGGAAGTAACAAAAATAATGTATAAAAGCTCTTCTACAATTAAATACGAGTTATCTGGCAGAATATTGTTTTAGCTTTATTGTAATCGTTTTAGTGTCTCAATAGACAAGCAAGCTGAAAAAAAATGAGGCTATAGTTACAGTAATGTTTCTTTTAATTTAATAAACAATACACTAAATTTTTATCTACCCAGTAGTTACAACATTTCAAAAACATGCACCATGAAGTAAGTACTGTCCTCTTTGGTCAATACCATTTGTTTGCTTTTCAAATACAAATGTATAATCTTATGTGCCCGGTTTGGATGATATTTTTAACAGGAATCAATCAAGCTAGCACACTGACTGGATGGTTTATAATGGCGTAAAGAGGCCACCTGAACCAAAAACACCTATATCATGTATATATATTATACAAGGGTTACAACTTCCAAAATGACAGTTTCCACACCAAGTTTGTACACAATGTAACTTTTTCAGAAATCACTCTAATTTCTAATAACTGGTGTCTACAGATAGCTAACACATTATACTACACATAACCAATAGCACTTTGTCCAATTCAAAACAATGAAGCAAATATTTCATCTTTTTTTTCCCCAAAAATTATATAAATATGTATATATATATATATATAAATTTATTATTACCACGAGCATTGTCCTTTGCTTCCGTGAGGATTTTACTGAAATCATTTTCTGTAGTTAGTTTTGTGGCATCAAATGCAATAGCATATGGTCGTGCAAAGTTGTCACTGAGTTCATT
Source organism: Lutraria rhynchaena (assembly GCA_008271625.1). Lineage (NCBI taxonomy): Eukaryota > Metazoa > Mollusca > Bivalvia > Venerida > Mactridae > Lutraria > Lutraria rhynchaena. The sequence continues at coordinate 714,792 of VIBL01000184.1, read as the reverse complement.
CAAATCTGTGACCAAATTAGTACCAGCAAGATTGAACAGAGTATGAGGAAAATCATACAATACCACTACATGTTTCCATTCATATGTCATCAATATGGCAGCGATTGATTCTGCAAAGAAAATATAATTATTGTATAAAATTCTAGAAGAATTATTAATTACAAATTTGACAAAATTTAAATGGCCATGAATGAATAGTATATCTCATGTTCATGTATTTGATTTAACAAAATAACAGTGTCATATAAAAATGAAAATGTTTTAAAACGTGAACGCAGCAAGAAACTTGATATTTCCTATCCATATAAATTTGTTCATATTTCTAATCAGTCTAAAAAAAAATAATACTGACAGAACTACAACAACAAATTGGACCTGAAACATATATCTAGGATATTTGTAAAATAAGATTGATATACAGAAGGATTTAGTGATTCTATCAGACTCCTGATCAGTTGTTACAGAGTCTAGTAAAGTTAACAATTAATTAGAATGTTTACAAAATAGTAGTCATCATATTAGTGCAGTCAGAACTATTTGCATACTCATGATTTTCATTATTACCGTATATTCCCAAATAAACGCCCCCAGGGCGTTACATTCTTTAAAGATAATAAAATTTGAAACTTGTCTGAACATCAGAGCCTTTAAGCTTTTACATAGCATGTCATCTTAAGTCACTTTTCTTTTCTCTTGTCCAAAAAAGGGGGGAGTTTATTAGGGGAGGAGTGTTTATTAGGGGATATACGGTATATGATAATCTAATCTAAATAAGATAATGACAGATATCATGCAAACTTGTATCATTCTTTCTTAAACTCACTTCAACAGTAACAATCTAGAACACTAACTGATTGAAAAAAAAACATAAAATCAGCATTTCTTGTGATTTGATGCATTACTTAGTTTACAGGTAGTGATAACTACTAAGCAATGCATGGAATTTGTAAAATGTTGCCTTTGGTATACAAACATGTATTTAATGAGAAAAAAAGGAACCTCACAAATTTAAATGTAATGAAACATTGTCTGCATCAATCATTCAGTATTAACTGTAAGTAATCAGTTTTTTATATACATTTATACAATATGTAAATATATCATAATAAAATTATGATTTTTTAGCAAGTACAGTTGTACTTACTTAACAATGTTAACATCGAATATGCACAATACAATTTTATTTTGTGATTTACTGAAAAACAGATTGTATTCAAGTGATTAAATCAGATACTGACTACAAACTATTAAATTTGTCTACCATGTCAAGTCCGCTCATAAAATATTTTTTCTTTCATCAAATACAAAGAATATAGCATTACTACAAACAGTTAATGAGTTTTATACTCTCAATTTTCAATCAATACAAGTCTGTTAATACCAAACATTTCCAGAGATTATGTTCCTCTACTACAATATTTCAATCAAATGCTTTGAACACATGGTTTTGTTAGATAACTAACAATGAGGACCTGTATGATTATTTTATGAAGAAACAATATTTATATTTACTTTAAGTATTTCACTGATGACATAAGTGATGGTTTTTGAATCAATGCAATAACTTTAACTCCATATTGTAATATCTGCAAGTGATTATACAAGAAGTATCACATTAAGTGGTACATGCCTCAATGAATATACCACTGAACCTCATTTGTCCACAATTTGAAAACCCAGCCTTATATGAAATAGATTTCCAGTCCTGACTGCACGTCTATAAAATTCAGTATAAAAGGTTCAGTTCATCTGGAATTGATTATACAAACACCTGGTGTTATCTGAAGAAATCATCTTGTCCATACTATAGTTACATCAGTACACTTAACATCCTAAAGTAGTAGATGGTTGTCGTGGTTTTTTTTTCATATGTCAAGCTTGAAAACAACCATGAGGTGAGAAGTCATTATGACAATTGCTAATGCATGCAATTTTGTTTATAGCCATTTATATAAAACTTCTTTCATAAACAATTCTGATTTAATTAGGTGTGTCGTATATGTTTGCATGGGACTTTGTATTTATAGACAAAGATCTATACAACACAAGTTCAACACAACACAAGACCTATACAATACAAGATGTACACAACACAAGATCTATACAACACAAAGATGTACACAATACAAGACATATACAACACAAGATCTATACAACACAAGTTCTATACAACACAAGACCTATACAATACAAGATGTACACAACACAAGACCTATACAACACAAGTTCTATACAACACAAAACGCATACAATAGATCTATACAACACAAGAACTATACAGTACAAGATCTATACAACATAAGATCTATATAGTACAAGACTTATACAATACAAGACGCATACAATACTAGACATATACAATACAAGATGTATACAACACAAGACCTATACAACACAAGATCTATACCATATAAGACCTATACAATAAAAGACATTTACAATACAAGACATATACAACACAAGATCTATACCATATAAGACCTATACAATAAAAGACATATACAATACAAGACGTATGCAATACAAGACATATACAACACAAGACATATACAACACAAGATCTATACAATACTAGACGTATGCAATACAAGACGTATACAACACAAGATCTATACAACAGGAGACGTATGCAATACAAGACGTATACAACACAAGATCTACACAACAGGAGACGTATTCAATACAAGACATATACAACACAAGATCTATACGATACAAGATCTATACACACAACACATATACAACACAAAATCTATACAATACAAGATCCATATAATACAAGACATATGGGTGCTCTCCAAAGAACTGCTCTAAGGAAATTCTATGTGCATTTTAAGCCAACCAATTAGATGAAAGTACACATCAAATTTCATCAAAATTGGTCCAGTTTGAAAAAAGATATAATTGATTATATGCCAAAAAATGTAGCAAGTGTAAGGTTTTAGTGTGACATTTTTATAAATCACCCATTTAGCAAGCTGCATTACAAATAATTCAGCCTGCCAAAAATGATGTCATTTTTTCTATAGTAGTTTGATGTACGTAGTTTCTAAAAAATCCTACTATCGGCCTATTAAATGAAATTTATAAGAAACCTGAATCCTTTTTAAAATTATGTCTTTTTCTTTTTTGCAGGAAAAAAATTATCAAAATTTTTAATTAATTAAAATTAACTTGACATTTTTAGTTATAATCACTCATCGACAATGTTCTACTATTCTATTACACTTAAGTTTCAATTTCTAAAACATATAAAAGGTACAAAAAATATCACTTAGATTTTATAACCCGCAATTGTTGCAGGTGTAACATTTGATTATTTTCAGCTTGCCATTTTTGTTGTTCTGAACAAACAATAATGTAGCTAATTCTCCAGAATCATAGGCATTGAATTTTACTACATACCAAAGAGCTTCTGTTAACTTTACAACTGGAAAATAGTGCAAAAATATTTTCAATATCACACGTCAATGGCAATTTGCATTCAAGTCAAAATCAGATGGCTATGCATAATCGTAATCAAGTAATCATAATCGAGTAACACAGCCGTAAAAATATGCAAAACATCATGCGGTGGATTGCTTTCCCTAAACCCAAACGTCAACAAGAAAAATGTCTACGCTGGATATGAGTATGTGGACGAGAGGGTTTCACGATGGAAATTGTACACACATGGACTAATATTTGTTCCAAACATTTTGTTGGAGGCAATGGGCCAACCTTGGACCATCCTGATCCGATTCACTCCATTACAAGTAAGTTTATTTACAAACTCGACTGATACATACTGAGGTCATTTTCTATATCAAACATAATAAATTCAATAATATGACCGATGTAATTTTGATTTGAGCTAGTTTCAAACCGCCTCACGTCTATTTTAAAAAAAATTATGTCGGACTTTGATCAATCTTTCTGCAAATTTTACTTAATATGTCGATCAGAAATGGATCCAATCAAACATGTTAACACAACACCTAGATTGTTCAAACTTCGAGCCTTCCATTGGATATTTCTCTTAGTTTTATGCTGGATAGATTAAGCATAACAATGTCTGTGTTACAAATTTTCTGCATTAATACCTTTATATTTTTGGAAAATATTAATGTCAGTTAATATGTCAATAGCTGCCATAGATATTTGTAAAAGGTTAGAGAACTAAGATTCACAATTTATCATAAAACATTTGCCCTGTAATGTTGTATCTTACAGTTGAATTTTAAAATTGAAAAGACATTAATAGTTTGCATATCATCAGATCTTACAACATCTCTTATGATATTCTCTGAGATATAGACGGATGGATTTGCTAATAATGTTTTCAGACTTTCATGATTAATTTCAATTTCAGAGAGAAGGCACCCACACCCTGAGCACGATCAGAATCAAAAAGGCAATTATTTGAAGCCTTACAAACCCTACTGTCTCTGCAAGATGTTCCCCAACATGATTTATCTGATATTACTGATTCTCTTTTTTCCCTCCAGGATACAGACATTGGCTCATCAGATTTTTTACCCATAAATGCAATATTTTTTATTCTTTTCAAAAGTTAATAATTTAGATTTGCAAGTTTGGTTTAATTTCATACTCATTATTGCATTGGATCTAATTCTTTTTCCTAGCATGCAATTTTTATTTCTACTTTATAGACAGGGGGTAAACATTTATTGATTAGTGATTTAGATTAAAATAATTATCTTTACTTATTTAATGTTATTATGTATTAAAATCTCAATAAAATGTTTCAGGACAATCCACTTTCCAAATTGAGCCAGATACTGTGATTGCTGTTTCAATTCAGGACAATCCAAACCAGTTGGACCCAGATAATGAGTGTGACAAATTGTATAATCAATACACATAGGGAAACTTTGTATACAATTATGTATTAGCTTCAAAATGCTCTCATGATCTTGTTAGTTTTTATAAACAGTACAGTTAAATAAAAAAAAAATATAGTTGCATTTTGTGTTGCTCTTGATAAGGGTATAAGCATTTGTCAAGTCGTTCAGTTTAATTGAGATCACCATGGTATTTCTCCTGTTCTTAAAGTTTCAAATGGCTTTAGTGTCTCCCATCGAAGATGGAGGGAAATAAATTTGGCGTCTGCCCATCCCATGTACTTTTGGGATTGAGTTTACACTTTACACAATGGTAAAACTTTAGTGACCAAAAACTATAACACTACCTTGCCTCATTTTTACAAGTGAGCTTGACATAGTTGTCAAAATGGCGGTTCTATGTATGTGCATGCCATGTGTTAGTCTGTCTGACTTTGTCCGGACAATAGCTTCCCGTTGCGTCGAAGAATTTTAAAATGACCTGGCACAATTGTTCACCATGATGAGATGGTGTTTCATGTGCAAAACCCAGGGCCATATCTCAAAGGTCAAGGTCAAACTGGGTTTAAAAGGCAAAACTTGGCATGTTTTACCTTGCCCAGACTTTAAAAAGGATGGTAGTGAGTGCCTTGGCGGACTCAACATATCACCATTTGGTGACTTCTAGTTTAATTATATCTATATTAATGGTATTTATGCTGAAAATTATGCTTGTCTAGAGCATATCTCAAAAACTATTGAAGGCATTAATATGGTTCTTCACATATAGGTAGGACGTGCAGTGACAAAGAACCATAACTTTATTTTGTCCCATTTTCTCCCCTTTTCTACAGAAATTATACTTGCTTGGAGCATGAGATACATAAGGTATTGAAAGTATTGAGATGAAACTTAATACATTGATTGCAATAAATGATAGGAACAGTACTGACCAAGAATTGAAACTATTACTTACCCATTCTTAAATTATCTCCCCTTTTGTATTTATATTATTATCGTCTGGAGCATACCTCATAAGCTAGTGAAGCTTCACACTGGCTCTTTAATTTTGCAACTGTTAATCACGTGATCATAATACTGCAAAAATTTTCTGAAAAAGAAGCCATTGCCCTCACCCAACTAGGAAATACAACTTCTGATTACTTTGAACTTCCAAACAACTTTAGTGCTTTCAGAGCTTTGATCTATAAATGGAATCAGATGTGTATTGTGTGTGAGTTTTAAGAAATGTGCCTGAAGACATTTCCATAAATAGCAGAATAAGGCATGTGTCAAGACATGTAAATGCATGGTGTTCATCATAAGTGATGTTGCAAGTGCAACACTTACAGGATGCAAATTATTGACAGGTGTCAAATGCTAAAAATAACTCATTTCCTGCATGATCTTGGTAAAGCTTGTTTGTCTTTACATGGTAAGGTTATCATGAAATTAGATGTTAACCTATAGTGAAAAAGATATTGGTGAGCAATATATTGAGTATTATTATAGAAAATTATGCATCTGTCGATCGATTTATCGAAATAAGTACTGACTGTAGAAAAAAAAAATTATTTCCTTTATACATTACAAATCATGATATTAAGAAAACATTTAACAATTTTAGATGCATTTCATAGCAAAATACCAATTTGTGTGCACATTCTGTATATTAATGGTAAAAAATGTTACACTTGCAACATAACAGTCACGATGTATAAAAAGCAGTTTATAAGACAGAAATTTATTTCAGACAAAATGGCATGAAAATTAACCATAGTTCGATGGAAATTTGACAAAAAATGGAGAAATTAATTGTCAAAATTCCATTCAAGAATCCAAAAACTAGCAGAAATGAATCTATACTTGGCCAGTACATGACAACATTTCCTGGGAGCCAAGGTCCAGCATCATTAAGTGACTGGCAACCCCCATCTTACTTCCAGGAAGAGGATTAAAACTAAAATTTGATTTATAGACTGCGTTAAAATTTAATGATACAATTAAGACATGTGGATTCTATTAAGATCTTTGTGTTGTTTTTTATATGCTTGAAAGTTCAACGACAGTTCCTGTTAAAATTGTTGCGAGTGTAACATTGTAGTTCATTGATGTTAGGCTTACAAAGTGAAGTCTTTATACAGCCTATTATCATGACACATTGCTAATATGAAGATATAATTTAAAGGCTAAGAAATGACTAATAAAAACCGTGTAGAGGTTACACATTTTGCCACATTTCCAAAACTCGAATGATAAATTTTGCTTTCAAAATCTTTTCAAAATATAAACAATGGTTCAAAATATTTTTAATATGGATTTTTAAGTTTGAAAATAACTTGTGGTTTTAAGTAGACATGATAGAAAAAATCTCATTTATGAAATGTAAATATATGCACATAATGTTGATGGAAAATGTTTGAAATTAAATTTGAATAATTTGTTGCAATTGTAACATTTGATTATCATTGTTAAATTTCATATTGTTTATGAGATACAATATTTAAATTGTGTTCAAAACACTTTGAGATTTATCTCTGTTACACATAGATGCAATGACCATTTAAAATGCATTTATAAAGTGAAAAAAATGTTGACAGTGAGTTTTATTTAAAGTTGTGTTGATCAAATACTTTATTTGATTCATGTATGTATGTATTTTTTTGCATTTAATCACCTTTTTTCATAAACATGCATTATATCAATTCATGAAGCCTAAAGTAACAGCATTTCCTATGGTGTTTCCTTATTGTTACCATGTTGTTTTTTTCTAAATGGATTTACTTTATCTGTTGCAAGTGTAACATTTTCCTGAAAATTATAGTACTTAACTTTCAGTATAGTAGCGATAGAAATTGTAGCTCTATGTTGAAAACCACTGTTGGGATTTGTAGTTATATTCAAAAATTATTTGAAAGCAGCTAAGATCTCTTGTCTGATGTTGATTTTACAGGTATTCAAACTTCTTTAATTATTAACTTTGAATTTTAGAAAAAAAATCCAAACACTGATGCGAATCACACCTTTTTCACTACAGCGTGTCATCACTGGACTATGTACGTGCTAATTACAGCGGTGCCCTTTTGTTACCATGATTAATAAACAATATGACAGTTTTCACCAATAATTGCTTGTTAATTGTCCCTTTCATTAGTAATGGCTTTAATGAAACATGACGGAAGTAGATACACGACTTAAGTGACATAGTACTCAGACAATGAAAATTTTGGATAGTCACTTATTTCAGGATGGCCTTTTATTAGCGCGGCCTTATATTTGTGAAACAAACCAAGCGCGAAATACACGAAAATTTGTCCTGCACGAACAAAAATGATATCACAGTCTACAATACAAGATCTACACAATACAAGACCTATACAAAACAAAACATATACCAAACAAGACATATACACCACAAGGTCTGTACAATACAAGATTTATACAAAACAAGACATATACAATACAAGATATATACAGAACAAGATATATACAGAACAAGACATATACAACATAATATCTATACAAGACAAACATATACAAAAGCAGACATATACAGCACAAGATCTATACAACGCGAGACATATACAACACAAAATCTATACAACACAAGACATACACATCCCAAGATCTATACAACACAAGACATATATAACGCAAGACATACACAACACAAGATCTATACAATACAAGATCTATACAACACAAAATCTATACAATACAAAATCTATACAACACAAAACATATACAACACAAAATCTATACAACACAAAATCTATACAATACAAAATCGATACAATACAAAATCTATACAAAACAAAATCTATACAACACAAAATCTATACAATACAAAATCTATACAACACAAAACATATACAACACAAGATCTATACAACACAAGATCTATACAACACAAGACATATACAACACGAGATCTATACAACACAAGATCTGTACAACATAAAATCTATACAAAACAAGATATATACAACACAAAGCATATACAACACAAGATCTACACAATGCAAGATCTATACAACACAAGATCTGTACAACACAAAATCTATACAAAACAAGATATATACAACACAAAATCTATACAATACAAAATCTATACAACCCAAAACATATACAACACAAGATCTATACAACGCAAGACATATACAACACAAAATCTATACAACACAAGACATACACATCCCAAGATCTATACAACACAAGACATATATAACGCAAGACATACACAACACAAGATCTATACAATACAAGATCTAAACAACACAAGATATACAGAACCCATGATCTATACAAAACAAGATATATATAACACAAGGTCTATACAAAACACAGAGCAACAGATAAGCTGTGTATTTGCGTATTTACTATGTCAGATGCGTATCAAAAAGCAATTACGAAAGCAAAATACCCAATTAAAATATTTATGATGCGTATCGAAATCAATTTTCATGAATATACATGCATATAATCATTTTCGTCTGTCAGTCGTTCCTCATAGTCTCAGACAAACGTTGTAAAGATGTTGTTAAAAAACAACCAAATGTGTACAGTTTAGACTTGATAATTAAGAACATGAATTCCCAATTGATATAAAAATCATAGACTAACAGGTTTCAGGAAACCCAATTATATTTAGCAAATACCCAATTCAAAATGAAATGGTGGAGTAATACCCAATTCACTGAGAAAGCTTATCTGTTGCTCTGCAAAACAAGATCTATACAACACTAGATCTATATAACACAAGATTCTATGACATTTTGTACAACAAATAATATATATAATTAATCAAATTTGGGTATGTTCTCTTTCCTTTCATGCATAAATGTAATCAATACAATATAAATATACATTGTTAATATATTTGTATATAGATAAGAGGACTTAACTTAATATTCATGTTTTGGTAAATTTAGATTAATTCTCATAGTTACTGTTCAAAAATAGATTATCTGAAACTATGATTTATCTGAAGTACAAGTAAGGTCCCCATCAATAGGATAAATACAGTTGAGCTGCATATAAAAACAAGAGGGCCATGATGGCCCAGCATCGCTCACCAGAATAAATATTAACTAACTTGTTACTAAAAAGGTAATAAAGGTACACTTGTGGGCATATAATGGGGAACAATAATAAACTTGATGAAGGACCATCAAAGGATACTACAAAAGAATATTTGTGATGACTGAAGGATGCCACAGACCAAATTTGGTGATGATCCAAGAACTGGTTCATGAAAAGAAGTCATTTTAAGGTATTTCCATTTTTACCTCTAGCGGCCCCTAATTGGGGCCAAACATTTTTATTTCAGCAAATCTGATAGAACACTATCTAAAGATGCTAAAAACCAAGTTTGGTAATAATCCATCCATAGAAACATGAGAAAAAGTCATCTTAAGGTATTTCTATTTTTAGCTCTAGCGGCCCATAAAAGGGGCCGACCATATTTATTTGAGCAAACTTGAGAAAGGACCATCTAAGGATGCTACAGACCAAGTTTGGTGATCATCGATCCATTGGTTCATGGGAAGATGACATTTAAAGGTATTTCTATTCTAAGCTCTAGCGGCCCCTAATAGGGGCCAACCATTTTTTTTTCCGCAAATTTGATAAAACACCCTTTAAAGGGGCCGACCAAATTTATTTGAGCAAACTTAAGAGAGGATCATCTATGGATGCTACAGACCAAGTTTGGTGATCATCAATCCATTGGTTCATGAGAAGAAGCCGATTAAAGGTTTTTTCTATTTTTAGCTCTAGTGACCCCTAAAAGGGGTCAACTGGTACAATATGAGCAAATTACAATAAGAACATCAAAAGACATCTGCACAGCAAATTTGAAGTAAATCCGACTGGTAGTTTCTGAGGAAAAGACCATTGTTGACGCCAGATGATGGATGCCAGAGCATCTACCTACCCATCCTAAAAGCTCACCCTGAACATTCGGTTCTGGTGAGCTAAAAAGGAATTCATAAAATAAAACCTTTTAACTTTGAAGTAAATCTTAGCGCTAAATACATATAATTTATACAAAACAAGTAAAATAAAACCTTTTAACTTTGAAGTAAATCTTAGCTCTAAATACTTATAATTTATACAAAACAAGTAATGAGATCATAGGACATAAGAATGCCTCTCATATCTCATGTGAAGACACAGTAAAGTGGGTAATTTGAATAATGACATTTTGCAAATGGAACAATTTTCTCAATACAGTTAAACCTGCCTAAGAGATCTGTGACATGAATTCAAGATGCCACATGTTGTCACATTACAGTGATCATGTGCTGAATATTTTAAAATCCAATTATTCTAACTGAAGTTATTAGCCACACATGCCCAAGTGTGATATTTACCAAGGTTTTTGCTGTATATGGTATTAATTCAGGGGTAGTGAAAACCGCAACATAACAAAATTAGACATATGAGTGACTCAAAACAGTTTTTGTATTATAGAACACAATTGACAAGATATTCATCAGGACCCATCATCTCATTATGATGATCATTTGAATCAAATATTTTCAAAATCCTGTTACTGCAAATGATCAAGTTATCAGCCAGAAAGGTATTTATTAACAAACCCATACATACAAAGATATGGGTAACACTATATTCCCCCATTTTTATGGCGGGGCATAAAAATAAAATTTTACATGAAAAAGTAGAATAACTGAACAAATTTTCAATGCTAGGATCATTGTTTTTGTATGCTGTTCTTCTATTCATTGACAGCTTAGGGATAAAAAACCATATGTCTCCTCAATAATTGAGGTATAAAATGAGATCTGATGTCAGAAGTGGTATCACACTTGTAAATACATGTTTATGACTCCTGCAGACAAGAAGATTGACAGATTGACAACACTCAGCCAGTACTCCCTATTTTCAGCAGCAGATCATTACAGGAACAAATAAATGAACTCAGACATCTATCTTACCTGAAAGTTTTCCAATGTTGTATGATAGGATGGTTAAAGTCTCATACATATCATCATTTCGTGTTTGTCTAACCACAAGATCACCGACACCAGTGACCATAGGTAAACGAAGGTATTCGGCAAGACGTGCAGCACCCATGATAGATTCTGAACAGGCTGGTCCTATTACAGCTTGTATATTCTTATCTTGATACAATTCCATTAAATGTCCTTCAATGTAAATAGGAATGTATAACCAAAGTTGTTCTTAACAGCGTAAGCTTATGTAAGATTTTTTTTAATGTGTCCAGCCTTCTTCAGAATATATTTGTTTTTCCTCATAAAATGTAAGTGAAATGATTGTTATTATAAATAGATTGTTATTATAAATAGATTGTTATTATAAATAATGTACTATATGGTCATGCTAGATAATAATTTAAACCACAGTTAAGGAAATGGTCCAAAATGCAGGTACAGTCAAAACATGGCCAAGTTAATCAAGCCTCACAAAAGCTGAAATCTATTCTAAGAGAAGCAATCACATCAAATTACTTAGGTCAAAGTTTTTAATTTGACTGTTTCTTGGCAGATATCAGTAGACATGCATCCAGGCAAACATATTTATGACTCTTCTTGTAAATGAAATAATTCTACTGGATTAGATAAACAAGAAGGCCATGATAGTTTTGCATTGCTCACCAGAATAAATGTAAGTTAACTCATTACTAAATACTAGTAATAAATGAACACTCTTGGGTAGATAAAGGGGAAAAAAATAAACTTGATGCAGGAACATCAAAGGATAATACAATCAAATATTGGCGATGAATGTAGGATGGTACAGACCAAATTTGGTTATTATACAACCATTGGTTTATGAAAAGAAGTCATTTTTAATGTATTTCTATTTTTAGCTCTAGTGGCCCCTAAAATGGCAACTGGGTATTATATGAGCAAATTCCGTTTTAACTGTCAAAAGAATTCTTAACAGCAAATTTGAAGTAAATCTGACCAGTAATTTCAGAGGAGAAGACCATTGTTGATGGCGGAGGTAAGACAAACCATTGTTGATGGCGGAGGTAAGACAAACCATTGTTGATGGCGGAGGTAAGACAAACCATTGTTGATGGCGGAGGTAAGACAAACCATTGTTGATGGCGGAGGTAAGACAAACCATTGTTGATGGCGGAGGTAAGACAAACCATTGTTGATGGCGGAGGTAAGACAAACCATTGTTGATGGCGGAGGTAAGACAAACCATTGTTGATGGCGGAGGTAAGACAAACCATTGTTGATGGCGGAGGTAAGACAAACCATTGTTGATGGCGGAGGTAAGACAAACCATTGTTGATGGCGGAGGTAAGACAAACCATTGTTGATGGCGGAGGTAAGACAAACCATTGTTGATGGCGGAGATAAGACAAACCATTGTTGATGGCGGAGGTAAGACAAACCATTGTTGATGGCGGAGGTAAGACAAACAATGGAATGTCCCCTTTCCCATTCTTACAGCTCACCCTAAACCTTTGGTTCTGGTGAGCTAAAAATGCAACAATTTCGGTTTGTTGGGTAAAAGGTCCATTTAATAGGGATTCAGATTTTATTTTTTTGGTGATTTGCCAATTGCAAAGACCAATCTGAATAACTGATTTGAGCTGATATATAGTGTTGATAACAATCGCTACAAATACTAACTGAACTAATAATAAATTCTTAGTTATATGCAGGCTTAAAAACATGGAGGTGCTGTTTGCAATAGATGCAATAATCATCTGGATTCATAGACCTTTCATCTTAACTCAGACTTCAGTTTCTTCTGTTTTTGGACAAAAATGATTTTTATACAAAATACTAATCAAATATTTTGAAGAATTAAATTACAAAGAATCTAAACAGATTACCCAGCCATATTCCTATCAATCCTATGAATAATACTTTAAAGAGTGTTACAAGATTCAGTATAAAGACAAGTATAGATGAAGCAGTTTCTGTTTATCAAATAATTGTCTTTACAACTTTTATCTCCACCTTGTTTGTTAAGCAAGCACAGCGCATTAATGAGAATCTAGATGAAATCCAAACAAAATGATTACAACATCCCTCAGACTTCACTAGTTATGGCAGGATCCAGATTGGACCAATTTTACCTAATATACATGTATACATGCACTCTCTTAACGAATTTTGAAAGACTAGAAAACTTTCATTTGAACATTATTGGTGGAGGAATGCTACACACCAGATATTATAGCACAAGGTCACATGGTTTTGGCCCAAAACATATTTAAAGCTTTTCCATTGGGGCAGAAATCGTTTGTAAAATCTTGATAGCAGACTATCCAAGAAGCATTCCAGTGAAATCTTGATAGCAGACCATCCAAGGATCATTCCAGTGAAATCTTGATAGCAGACCATCCAAGGATCATTCCAGTGAAATCTTGATAGCAGACCATCCAAGGATCATTCCAGTGAAATCTTGATAGCAGACCATCCAAGAAACATTCCTGTGAAATCTTGATAGCGGACCATCCAAGGAACATTCCTGTGAAATCTTGATAGCAGACCATCCAAGAAACATTCCTGTGAAATCTTGATAGCAGACCATCCCAGAAACATTCCTGTGAAATCTTGATAGCAGACCATCCCAGAAACATTCCCATGAAATCTTGATGGCGGACCATCCAAGGATCATTCCTGTGAAATCTTGATAGCAGACCATCCAAGGATCATTCCTGTGAAATCTTGATAGCAGACCATCCAAGGATCATTCCTGTGAAATCTTGATAGCAGACCATCCAAGAAACATTCCCATGAAATCTTGATGGCGGACCATCCAAGGATCATTCCTGTGAAATCTTGATAGCAGACCATCCAAGGATCATTCCTGTGAAATCTTGATAGCAGACCATCCAAGGATCATTCCAGTGAAGTTTGATTGAAATTGGTTGGGTGATTTCAGAGGAGAATTCATTTGAAGCAAGTTGACAACACATGGCACACATCACATTACACACAACAATGGGCAGGGTAAGTGAAAAATTAGATCAAGGATCCAAAATAGACACTATGCCTTGTTTTCACAAACATAGACACCAAATTCCAAGGATCTTGTTAGGCTGTAGATGAAACGCTACAAATGGTCACATGTTTAGTAAATACAGTAGAACCCTGAATTTTTGACAACAGACCATCACAAAACCTGGTGTAATCTAAAACAGAATTTTCAGCCCCAATTTTTTTCCTTTATATTTCAATGTAAAAACATCCTTGTAATCCAAATACCATGGCTTATCCAAAGTGATAAACAGGCCCTGGTTTCACAAAAAATCTTAAGTGTTTTGTAACAACTTAAACTCGTTAGTGTATTCATCTTATGACTTAAAATGAGTGATAATTTGAGTTGCGTTTCACGAAATTGTTAATGACTCATCATAGTGCTCAAACCTTGAGTAGAGTCTGTTAATTTAAGACAGCAGGGTAGCTACCTCAAATTTCTACTCAAGGCAGAGAATGATCAAGGTGGAGCTCGTTGTAGAGGTGCTTTTGAAGCCACTTATTTAGCATCATTCTTTTCCTTCATTAATTCAGTTAAAAAAAATACAAAAATGGTCATATTAGAATTGGTACTAAGATAAAATTACAGACTAAAAAGTGCCTTCCTTCTATGAGCAGCAGCAGATATCTCAATGCACTTCTGTTATTCTTAATATGTTAAATTATTCATTTGAATCAAACTCATGAAATGGATTTAACAAGTAGTGGAAAAAAATTGAATTTTTATATATTATATACAATTTTGTCATTTTATGTACAACATGATAAATAAGAAAGTAACAATTGTTAAATTGAAATTAACATGTTATAACATGCACAAAATGGTGAAAAAAGAGATAAAAAAGATGTGCATTTGTGAAATGTCACACTTGTTAATACCTAAATTAAAATTTATTAACAAAGTTAATACATGAAGCAAACACTACATTTGTTGCAGAAATTTCAGCTGTTCAGAACAAAAATGTATAAAAATAAAAAAGTGACTGGGTAGTCAATTTCATTCTATTCATGAACATATCATGTTTCTTTGTTCAAATGCCTTGTTAGCGGAAATAATTTCCATTAAAGGAAAAGGAATATTTCTGAATAAAGAATATATCTGTATCCTTTCATTCAATGGGTATAATAATAAATTTTATTCAAGAATCTACTGTTTCTGGAGTATAAATAAAATAAATCAAAGAAAAGATAATATATAGCGGCAGAAACAGGATTATTGGTTAGGGGAGCATAAGGAGAGGGGAGTAAAGTCTATATAAAGTAGAATATGGGCACAATCAGCACATAACTGATGTTTTTTTACTTAGGCTTGCCAGATTTTAGAGGGAGTGTGCATCAGCTCCATCCCTCTCCCCAATCTGCCCTTGATATATACTACATAAAATTTATTGATATATATATTACATAATGATGATATTATCATATATAATTAAAATGAAGATAATATACAGATAGAAGATGTAAAGTAACAATAATTGGAAACAAACTTGAATTTTGTTTTTCTTCTTGTTTTACATTTGTAATTGTACCCTGACAATTAGTTTGGTCAGTTGTGTTCAGCAGACAAGAATGATTTGACGGCAGTCTCAGACTTTTTCTCTTTTTTACCTTTTGACAGTGCGAGTGCTGAAGAGTAACCATATATGGTAGCTTACATTGTGAAAAAAAATAAGATTTGAATTATTTATTTCCACTCAGCTGAGTTCTAACATAAGTCTTTCCATTTTCATCTGAGTCATTTACCTGACTTAGATCGTAACTTGAGTAACATAATAAGTAATAACTTAGGGTTTGTGAAACCAGGGCCAGCAGATACTCCCTGCAACCGATGTAACATGTGATACATATTTGTTTGCCTTACCTCCCTACTTACCATTACTTTAATTGACAGTCAAATATCTGTTATGATTGTCATAATACTCAAAACTTTTGTTTACTGTTTGTCACAAAGTGTGAATCTCACTTTAGTTGAATTATTGTTCACCAATCAGCACAACTTTGAGATAAACAACTCCAACTGCATGCTAATTAGAATGTCAGGAACTCTAATGACCATTTAATCAGCCAAGAACATTAAAAAAAATCAGAGACACGCTAGCTCCATGTTAATGTCCCATATTCTCATATTCTTTTGTGTTAATTAGATCCACAACATAGTGACCCCAGTCAACTGCCAGTTTGAAAATTCTTTTTTCTTCTATGCATGTAATTAAAATGTATTAAAATTATTCTTAGCATTTTTATGATGAATTCATCAACATTAATCAGCAATTGAACCAATGTCAAAGTAGTATTTTTGACATTACGTTTTGCTAATAGTAAGAATTATTAAAATTTTCCCTTATATAAATTTGTATAAAACAAGTCACTCCCAGGACAAGGCTAAAGTATGATCCCAGGTGTATCACACATCAGACATCAGCAGAACTACAACTTTATCTGAGGTTGTTACAACACCAACTATCTAAGCTCTAAAGAGTTTTATCCAAGAAGATTTGCCCTCAATATAATCTAAGTAAAACAAGTATTAGCACTCCCAAAAATGCTCGGAATAGCTGTTCAGCCAAGTATAAGAGCTAAGAATAGAATATTTAATAAAGATTTCCTAGAGATTTTGCTTCTGGTTTCATTTCTTATTAAGAATTAGCAACACATTCTGGTTGTACAGAGACAATGTTTCTTTGGTGCACAGCAACATGAAACGGGGACCAGTTAATGACGATATGAAGTGCCCCAAAAGAGCATTTGTAAAACACATAACTAAAATATCAAAGTATCGCATTCAGAGGAAACAAAGGATTTCACAATGAATTAAACTAGCATTCATATCTTAATATTCATCAAATAAAATCCCCCCTTTTGTAGAAATACACTCATTTCTGAACAATAAATGTTTTTGAGTGAAATATTAGAAATATTGTTTACCCTGCAGGAGCCTACAAACTGGTTTCTAGCTTCATACATTAAAAAAGGCATGTCAATTATACAAACAGATAACCTGACAAAAACAAGGGCGGATGATGTGCCCCCTAGGAGACCTGTTTTGTCCGCCATTTTTTTATCATTCTCCTTTCTGATTGGCTTAGAGCAGGGAAGAAATAGTCAAATCTGGTTAATTGTATATGTCACCATCCGTGAATGGCGACAATATGTGACCCCCATAGCATGGCCAATTTCAAGTTCAAGAGCATTTGAACAATCTATGTCAAGGGCCACTAGACAATGCAGCACACTAAATATCTAAGCTCTAGGCTATGAAAACTCTACCATAAAGGTTTTCCTTATATGATTTAAACAAGTAAATTCGCAATGGAATTTATCAGTATTTCAACTTTTTGTAGCAATAGCAACCATAATTTGACAGACTAGGGATAAACCAATTCTACTCAGTGATTCAGTGGTAATTTATAACTTCAAATTTAAAAGCTGTGTTAACAATATTTTTCTGATTTCATACTCACCTATAGAAGCCTCCAATGGACATTCACCAGGATATGTATGATACTCAAGTTGAATATCAATATCATACACATTTTTAGCATGTTCAACTCCTATTTCAATAGCTGGACCAAGTCTACGTACATCCCATGGCCATGGTACTTCAGACATCAACAAAACTCCAACTTTAACTGTGGTTGTTGCAACAACATGTTGAAACACTCCAATAAACAACAGTTTTACAACTATCTGAGAAATACTCATAATGTCTGAAATATGAAAATTCCATCACAATTATATACTCATAAATTTATAGCATGATTTTGTCTATGAGCAACTAACAATTTACACAAAATATTTAAATATTAATAATGAACCCTATTTATTTCCCTATCAAAACAACCTCTAATAGAATAACTTCTGTTTGCAACAATAAATCTCAAATTGTTTGACATAAACGAGCACATGAGGAAATGGTAGAGATGATTAATGAAATCTATTCATATGATTTATTCTAGCTTGCTTACACACGATAAACTGAACTAAATAAATGAAGACCACACTGTCAGAGACTGTAATAGATGCTGTTGTTGTAACAGAATAATTCCATGATAATGTTGCTAGCTTCATGCAGGTAAAAGCAAATAAAAATTGATTAGGATGTTTGAAATACAGCCTGCACTTGCCATAACGACAGCGGTAGGATCTGAAAACCAGAGGGCCATGATGGCCCTGCATCTCTCACCAATATAAATATAAGTTAAATGTCATATTAATAGGAAAATATAAGACGGATTAAGTCTATTGTAAATATGATTGTTTATGAGCATTCGTAAACATGCATGCCACGATAAAGCTCTAAAGATAAATTTAAAGTACTGAAAACACTGATTTGTCACACTGTAGCTAATTTCTGAAAAAAAGCCAGTGAGAGCTGCTTCCCTTGATTTGTGAAGCCATAGTTGACACAGCATATATACACATTCATAGGAGCTTAATGAAGCGTATGTGACTTCATACGCAAAAAGGGCATTTAAAAACATTTTTGTTATTAACAACTACTAAATATTATACTTTGATATCATGCACCAAAAAAATCTGAACAGAACAGGCAAAAATACCATGTTATACCAATAAAAATCTGTACCCCTAATCAACATTATCAGCTCGAACAATCTAGGTAATATGTACGCTCTGTAAACTTGTACAAAGTAGTATCGTTTGCGTAATATTGACCTAGATTATGTTTAATGAAATTCATCTACTTCAGTGTCGATTATGTTTCATACACATTTTAACATGATTAATAGAACTACAGCACATCAAAATTTTCTGTAGGGTAATACTGTAAGATTTAGTAAACGAATATCATTGTTTCGATATTTCATCGACACAATCAATAAAACAATTTAATTTCAGTTTGAAGTTTTATTCAAACAAGCCAGTACATCTTTGGTAAGAGAGTGAAAACTACACCAAACAAAAAAAAAGTCTGAAAATGTAGCGACTTCTTTGTTGTTTTTGGTCATATGAAGTTTCAATGGTTTATAGATTCAAAAGCTAAACCATTACAGTATACATAAATAAACCCACTTTACAGGGTCCATTGCAAGTGATATAATATTTAGATGGTCATCTTTAAATCCATATCACACGTAATTTACATTTTTTGGAATTACAATTACCACTCTGTCTATGGATAGTAAAATTAACAACGATTAATAATTACAAATATCGTATCATGCAGGAAACTTTTTCAGCAATGGTGCAAGGTTTGTTATCATAAATGACACAATTTATTTATAAATTGTCAACAAATTTATTGTGCACATAACAATATGCCACTTGCACCATTCATCATCAATCAAATCCTTGAGGTAGTTGGTATTTTATCGATTTAAACATAGAAAAAATCAAGTGATAAGTGACTTAAGGGGTGGAAAATTATTTGTTTTATGAAAAATGTAATTATATTAATGTCAATCTTAAAATCGATTTTTTAATGAAACAGAGAAGACTTCCAAATTATGTTGTTTCAAGTGGCATGTTGATTGGAACGATATCATTATAATGAGTTTTGACTGTACCAGGTTGAATGTCAGCTTCCTCAGGAGAATTTTTAAATGCAATGGTAATTTAACCTAGCAAAACCACTACAGGTCACATGATACTAGTAACTGTTCAGAAATGGATCCCAGGATTGGCAAATTATTATTATGTGTTGGGTATTGTTATCATTTATTAGGACGAATTGGAAAAGACAAGGGCTTAGAAATTGTTCCAAAAATGTTAGATATATATAGGGGCTGTGACAATAGACATATACTATATGTATCAGGTGATGAAACAAGTATTTCATCCTCTTTGAGAGACTTCAAATTGCTTGGTAGTAAAGGTCTGTAAAACAAGTTTAATGGCTTTTTTATGTAAGTGGTGAGGTTGCCCATGTTCCCGACCCAGAGCAAAGGACTATCATAGGCACATTTTACACCAAAATTGTTCTTCCAGCAATGGTGCTACAAGGAGGCCTTTCCTAAATCTCCTTGTCTCCTTGCACAGTCATGCAAAGGTACATTACGGTTAAGGCTTGGACTAGTCAAATATTTACCTATATGCTCAATAAACTAACAGAAAGTAGCAAGATTTTCAGAATGCCCCTCATATTTGTTATTACACAAAGTTTTATGTAATATACATATCATGTATTTACATCATATGTAAACAAACCATCGAGATTCCAAGATTCATTTCCATGTGTAGAAAACTCTTGAGTCGACTAAACAAAACTACGTAACAGAAGTATTAAGTGTAAACTACGTTTTTATTATGATGAAATCCACATGCTCAGATTACATGTATGAAGATACTCAAACCTGTAAGATGTTGATATTTTCATAAAATCAATCAGTCTGTGAATAATTATAGAATCTATTCCATGCAGCGTACATGTTATATTTAATTTTGATAAAAAAATCCTCCCTGTCACGAAATATTGAACTGTTTAAAAATGCTTAGAACTAGAATCAAGGTGAAAAAAAAACATTTCTATTGTCATGTAAGGATGAGCTCTCAATTTTCCAGGTACAACAGTCATACATTTACAAATGAAAATCTGATACATCACTCCATAGAAAATGTTCAAAGCTGTTTTAATAATTTAAAGTGCCTCATAATGAGTTCTGTACAATGAAGCAGGAAATTTTATCAAGTCACTTCCAGTATTAGAGTTGATTAGCATATTAAATCAATGTTACTGTATTATTACCAAACAAAATGGAACAGTTATGAAAACCTGTACCAACATAAAATATTACTATTTTAATTGACTTTTTGTTTGATTTACTGATTGCTATTCTGTTTTAGTAAATGCACATGATACATCACCCTGCATTCAGATACTAGCACAACTAACAATGAACAATAGCAAGCTGCATCTGCTAATAATAGAAGTGACGGAACAATTGAGCAGATTGCCGTAATGATTCTATAAGGTTATGTATTGTACACAATTGTGCAAACTGGAATTTTATTCCACTGACTCTTTATTTGAATGATTTTTGTCAAGCTTCTCCTGGTCAGCTCAACATAGTTGTCAAAATGGCAGTTCTGTGTATGTGTCTGTGAGTGCATGTGTTTTTAAGTCTGTAACCATAACTTCCCTATACATCATGACTTGGCACAATTGTTCACCATAATAATGATAATAATAATAATAATAATAATAATGATAATTATAATAATAATGATGATGATAATAATAATAATGATGATAATAATAATAGCTTTATTTATAGAGGCTACACATCTGGTTTTCCCAATCTTTCATGTGGGCCTCTGAACATATATGAGACATGGTGAAAAAAAAATTAAGATTTGAAAGGATCATTGTATTTGAGGTAACAAGTGGAGTTAGTTTATACTAATTTATTTTAGCTTGATTGCAAGCAAGCAATTTTGCTTACATTAATCACGCTCGAGTCTGCTTCCTGAACACTGCACCAGTACTGCATCAGAAAAATGGGATTGTGAAGTTCATGAATGAAACCTGTCGAAGCCGGGATTCAAACTCAGGACCTTCAGATCAGAGGGAGGATGTTCTCCCATGATGAGACGGTGTGTCATGCTTATGACCCAGGTCCATATCTCAAAGGTCAAGGTCACACTTAGGGTTTAAATAGCAAAAATTGGCATGTTTTATCCTTGTCCAGACTGTAACTTCTTTAAGCATTGATATGTTTTAAAACAAGAGGGCCTTGATGGCCCTGCATCACTGACCTAAAAAAGGTAATAAAGATACATTTGTGGGCAAATAATGGGGAATAATAATAAACTCAATAAAGGACCATCAAAGGATACTACAAAGGAATATTCATGATGACTGAAGGATGCCACAGACCAAATTTGGTGATGATCCAACCACTGGTTCATATAAACAAGTCATTTTAAGGTATTTCTATTTTTAGCTCTAGCGGCCCCTAATTGGGGCCAACTATTTTTATTTGAGCAAATCTGATAGGACACTATCTACAGATGCTAAAAACCAAGTTTGGTAATAATCCATCCATAGAATCATGAAAAAAAGTTGTTTTAAGGTATTTCTATTATTAGCTCTAGCAGCCCCTAATAGGGGCCAGCCTTTTTTTTCAGCAAAGTCAATAGAACACTATCTAAAGATGCTAAAAACCAAGTTTGGTAATAATCCATCCATAGAAACATGAGAAAGTCATTTCAAGGTATTTGTATTTTTAGCTCTAGCAGCCCCTAAAAGGGGCCGACCAAATTCATTTGTCCAAACTTGAGAGAAGACTATCTAAGGATACTACAGACCAAGTTTGGTGATGATCCATCCGTTGGTTCATGAGAAGAAGATGATAAAAGCATTTTCTATTTTTAGCTCTAGTGACCCCCTAAAAGGGGCCAACTGGTATAATATGAGCAAATTGCAGTTAGAACATCAAAAGGGTTCTGCACATCAAATTTGAAGTAAATCTGAACGGTAGTTTCTGAGGAGAAGAAAATTGTTGACGCCAGACGACGGACAATAGAGCATCCACCTACCCATCCTATCAGCTCACCCTGAACCTTCGTTTCTGGTGAGCTAACAACACGGCATAATTGTTCTCCTTAATGAGATGGTGTGTCATGCACAAGATCCAGGGCCATATCTTTAATGTCAAGATCACACTTAGTGTTTAAAGGGCCAAAATTGGCAGGTTTTAGTATGTCTGACTTTGTCCGGCCCATAACTTCTTCATGTGCCAATGGATTTTAAAGTAACCTGATACAATTGTTCACCATATTGAGATGGTGTGTCATGCACAAGACCCAGGTCCATATCTCAAAGATCAAGGTCACACTTTGGTTTATGTCAGACATTCAACACATTTCTCTTTTTCTTATGACTCTTGGTGGGCCCATTCAAAATGTCAAGTTCATTCCTGAAAAAGTAAATCTAGTGGGCTCAACATGTTGCCATTTGGTGACTTCTAGTTATATGAATGTTTTTTTTAAAGTCAAACTTAACACTGTACAAATAATGTTCACTCCCAATAGAAAACACCATCCCTCTATCTACCTCTAGTCTTCTTTATTTGTTAAGGGGGTTGTACAAGATTCATATATAGCTTAACAATGATGAAAAAGAATTTAGTGCAACATGACGTAACTCGAGCATCAATAATGACTTTCCTCTTTAAAAGTTGTGATGTGTGTAATTTACACCAACATCTGCATTAGAATTTCATCTCTTGATTAAAACTATGGACATTTTTGTTTGACATTTTTAACTATTATTTTTCAAGAATTGCATTTATCATTTGTGATTCAGATTAGACTTCCTTTCCTCAGGACAGTTATCCTTAAATGGTCAATTCTTTCAGGTTACCTGTCCTAAATTACAAAATAATTCAGATAATACATTTTGTTATCATAAAATTAGTTTGAAGGCATAAATAAACTAGCAAACCTGCTCTATTGTTATCTTTGAAAAAAATATTTATTTGATCTCAAAAAATAAACAAAGAACAATTTAAAACAGTAATTTCAATTGCATTTAATGCAGAACTACATGTAACACAGAGTTAAAGTCATTAAAACAATTTCCTTGGCACAGTTGTTTTCTATGCCTCTAACACTTCATGTCCTCTCTTGGCTTGCCATTTATCATGATCCTCATGATCAGGTCCAGTGTCAGGATTAAGCCTGTTTCTCAAGGCTGTGAGAGTTTGATTTTGAACAGAAAATTTATCCCCATTCACAGCCTGCCATATTTACAGGTCAGATGTCTTCATTACAGTATTGCACAACTATAATACACGAAGCATTCTGCATCATTTATTTTAAGTA
The DNA here is from genome assembly GCA_008271625.1 of Lutraria rhynchaena. Lineage (NCBI taxonomy): Eukaryota > Metazoa > Mollusca > Bivalvia > Venerida > Mactridae > Lutraria > Lutraria rhynchaena. Next base: position 690,191 of record VIBL01000184.1, on the reverse strand, counting down.
TCGGGTGATTCCAAATAATTCGCATAATAATGAGAGGCCAGCAAGTCTGATAATAAAATACATTGAGGCAATTAGGAGATTGTAAATTGTCCAAAGGAAATCTATCTCACTGCTGGGAACAATTATCAGTCAAATTGTTTTACAAATTCTATTTCTATTGACACAAAAGGCATACTAAGCTAATTTTCTTCTGTCATACTAGTATGTAGTTTTTATCAACCATGGACTAAAGGGTGATCCAATCAGAATCACTGTCATATATCATCATGGTGATAACATCTAAATTTATGAGTCACATTATTTTTGTTTAGCATAGAAATCATTTACAGTGGAACCTCAGTTGACAACCAATTATCCAATTACCACTATTATCCAAAATATTTCCATGGTCCCAAATTTGTCCCTATATATTATAAATAAAAAGAAACCCAGTTATACGTAATGGATTTTTGGGATATTTGGTCCCAATAGTCACGTATATATTCATATTTTCACACCTTTTATTCGAGATCATCACGAATCCTCCAGCATATGACAAACAATGGATTCTATTTACTTATATGCAAAAAAAATGTCAACAGTTTCATATGCTTTTTGATTTGTTTGATCAGTGATTGCTTAATTGTCCATATTAATGAGGAGTTAATTGTAATAAAATATGTTTTGTCATTAAAATTGTTTGTACTGTTTGTAACAATTTTTATACTAATCTCTATAAATATTTAGTGTGAACTGTATAAAATTTATTATACTTTTATTATTATATTTCATTATTATCGCTTAAATCATTCTAAACTGGAAAATAAATCCAAACATTAATACTCATGTTTGCATACAAGTAAAATGGACAACTCCCTTGTAATGAACCGAAGTAGTCTGCACCATCATTTTCTAACCAGTACATTATACTGAAATGGATTATTCGAAAACCATAGATTGTCCAAACAATTTTTTCAGACCCAAGCAAACTCAAATAATCAGTGTTAATCTGACATATCAGTACCTATCACATCACAGTTAGTGTAAGAATTATATCAGACACATCATATCTGTTACATCATTGCTTAACATTTCTAACTCAAAACATTGATTCTGTCACATTTCTTTTTCAGGGTAGCTAATGTATGATATGTATATTTATTCATAGTGTTATGTGACTTACTTAACTCTGACAAATTCTGTACTGCTTATTTAGCTAATGTTATTTGTGCACAATAACTTACACTGTACAAATTATTCCAAATCTCACAAATTCTTTCATTGAAATAAAATCAGTTTCCTTAGCATAAAATAGTGTTGAAAGGCATGCATTAATGATACAGATAAGTTATTCAGATACTAAGTGCAGTCCTTTTATTATGGAAATTTTGCTGACTAATTAGCATATCATTAGGCTGAACATCAGCATTAAGGTCTGCTGAAAGGTAATGTGTTATCTAAATTGAACACCTTTGAATTCTGTCTACATTTATCATATGAATCAAGATATGGTATCATGTCCGGATTAAATTTCAACATGGCATCAAAAATTGAATAATGAAAATATTTGGCACAAATGATTACGATGATGGGACAATATAACATCTAAGAACCACGTCATCAGCACAAAGGTCAATATCACAGTGCCCTTTGAACTTTGCGTGTATTCACAACAGGAGTATGATATAGTATTTAGTTATGTCTGGCTCATAACTTTAGGCAAAAAATATGTCTGGTTCCGGTGACCCAACTAGCCCTAATTTTTGCCACTGACCCTAAACCTTTGTTTCAGATTTGAGTACGAAAAAATATCGAGTACAAAATTAATGTTAAGGTGAGAAATGTGTGTTGTACAAAATGAACACAGTACGAATATCTATCATGTGGTTGTGCTTGGATTTTATCGCATATCACAATATCCAATATGGCAGACACCAACATGCCTGTTAGCTGTTGTTTTAACAACTGCCAACACCTTCAGGATGTTTTACAGAAGGTAGGAGCATTTCCAATGCATTGGTCATTGAAGAGCTGTTTGCCTTGTACCATCCTCTAAAACAAGAACACTCAACTAAAAACCAACACAATCTGTTTTATATTAAGTGCAGTGCCAGACTGGACTTGACAACTTGGTAAATTTGAACCTATGCTCAGGACATACAAATCATGTCACACATTTTGTAAACTATAAAAGCAGTTGAACAGATTTGTTAAAATCAAAATTTCATTCCCATTCATCAGGCTTCCTCTGTGTACAAGTTAAATGTCAGACTGTCTGCTCATTCATTAAAAAAAAGTCATCAAACTGTCCAATTAAATTAAATTAAAATGTGTCCAACATTAAAATTTGAGTCCTGTTACATGGTGTTAGATACACAGAAGATTATATTCGTGCATGGTTACATGGTTGCTGAATCATTCACCTTGAAAGTTGTTTGAAATAGCTAATTATCATGTAAGACAATGTCTTAGCATAGAAGAAATGAATAGAGGGGTTGGGATGCTGGATGTAGGGGCGTCACAACGTCACGTGGCACGTCAACTTGGCATTTCGCAGAGCGTTGTAGCGAGGATGTGGAAGCGCTTCCAAATGCACAGACACAGGGGAGGTTGTCAGAGGGCTACTAACAGGCAGAGGACGGTTTTATAGTGGTACAAGCCCAACGTCTCACTTCATGAATGCCACAGCCCTCCAGAATGACTTCCAGAATGCAACAGGGGAAGACCGATCTGCATATTATTGAAAACGGCACACTGATAGCTCAGAGATACATTAGAGAGGTCTTGGATGTATATGTTCGTCCATATGCTGGTAAAGTAAGCCCAGATTTCATTTCAATGGATGACAATGCCAGACCTCACAGAGCCAGTGACCAATGAGTACCTCCAAGCTGAAACAATCGTCAGGATGGACTGATGTCTATCATAAGGATAGAACATGTCTGGGACATGCTTCAGGTTGCAATATCAGCATGTCCTGTTAAGCCTACCACCATCCAGGAGCTACAACAAGCCCTCCTTGAGGAGAATCCCACAAAGCAGCATCTGCAGGCTTATATACTCAATACTTAAAATAAAATAAAAAACACACATTAAAATGTCCAACGTTGCAAAATAACAATTGAAAATCAATAAAAAATTGATACCCTATGAAATATATACCATCTATTAAGTGATCCCTATCAAATTTTGAGTGGTATACATATGTAACAGGGTCATTAATTGTAAATATGTGGTAAGGGAGATTATCGTGATTGAATTAGGCTTTGTATGAGAGTTGTCCTTCTGTTTGAGTGGATTAAACTCGCTTGACTGGTTTTTATTGATCATGTGACATTTTCCCGCCTTTTTGGTCAGTTAATCAGTGGACTGATAGATTTCTTTGTGGGAAGACCTGTCTTCCACTCTTAGTTGTGGAACTTGTTGATCGAGATAGCAGTCACTGGTATGATTGGATGGGAAGCAGTTTTATACATGTTTAGACACTTAATCCCTTAGATTGGGTGTTTCCATTCATACCTTATTAGATTATACTACTATAGAAGCTGTTAAAATTTGTTGTTCTAAATCAACCCAAAAGACCCACCAAACAAACTTATCCACATGTTACATGGTTACAAATGGCGCCCAACATGTGGTATGATTTTGTGATTGATTTTGTGATAGGATGTGGCTAGTGCACTTGGACATGTTTTTATTTTTTGATATATCAGAGCTCTGAACTTACACCTGGATCAAGGATTTGATCACTTCACCACAGAAGAAGAGGACACATTAACATAGGACATTCACTTCAGTTATCTTTTGCGTGATTTTGAACATTATTGGACATCTGTGCTAGTGGCCTAAAGAAATTGCATGTACATATTTTGTAATTGAGTAATACACATAAATTGCGGTTACCACTAATTGTTTCCATTTTACAGTATTTTTATTCATTTTGAGTCATTCTGACTGAAGTAGTTTGTTTATACTATCATGTTTATTTAACCGCAGTTTTTGTGATTACTGTGATTAATATTGTATGACATTTGTTCATGTGTGATATTGTAGGTATGAGAGTACTTCACTTGCATGCTTAATTCCCCATCCTTGGTGAAGGTTCTATTTACTAAGCCCTTAAATTAACTGGTAATCAACTTTTTTCATAAACATGTCCTTCTTTATGCTGCTATCTTAAATTTCAATGTAATATATACGTTATTAGAACATCGCTCTGCCGTGACTTCCTTATTGATTATTATATAATTGAACCAGTACAGCAAATTCTTACATTTGGTCATATAAATTAATACACTGGGTTTATCAATTGGTTGCTAACTTTGGTAAATTTTGTTTCGTTTGATGGAATGTTTGATATGCTCAGCTGATTATGGGCCATGTGGTTTTGTTTTGATATTCATGCAAATTGTGGTCAGTGGTTGTTTTCTATTGGTTGACCTTTGTGTAATTGATGGCATTATCATTCAGGTGATAAATTTCTTATCTGTGATTGGTTGACCTCGGTGTGACCTGACATATAATTCCCCCAAACAAACTAGACTTACCTGGAAGTTGACGTTTGTTTGGAATTCTATGTAGTCATATAACAACTGGAGGGATCAAATGAGATGTACATGAGTGGAACGATATCTCGTCAGTCTTCAACACGATTTTGCAAAAAAGATATGTCCAAATCCAAGGGGATCATATACAAAATTATTTTTCCAAAATATCAATTTTTATGTATTCACCATACTGTGGATAACACATAAGGGTGGTGAGGGAGGGCATTTGATCCCTCCAGTTGTTATATGACTAAATAGAATTCCAAACAAATGTCAACTTCCAGGTAAGTCTAGTTTGTTTGGGGGAATTCTATTACGTCATACAACTTCCGTTCTCAAATGAGACTTTAACCCCAAAAGACATAGCTTTTTTGTGCTACTAAGCAATAAATACAAACATATATAACCTGGAAATCTATTACCTTCACAAACGTACATCTATTGAAGCACAGCTGACTGAAAATCTTCAGAAATTTCTACTGGCTTGTCATAATACTGGGCAAATGTTCTCTCAGAAAACCACCCAGCCACTTTCAATATTTCTTTCAATGGAACACCACTTTGTCTAGCCTTTGAGGTCACAGCACCACGAGCACTATACGTCTTAAACTTGTTTATATCAATCCCAGCTTTACTCATCAGTAATTCTACCCATCTAGCAATGGTAGTAGGTCCTATAGAATTATGTGGTTTAATGTAACTTAAAAACAAATTTCTATTTTCTCCACGTAATGTCCTAGTACGTGTCAAATATTCTTCCAGAGTATAATATACACATAAATTCCTATCTGGAATGTACTTCTTAAAAACAACATAAGGGTTTGATTTACCCTTGCGACATTGCTTCAACAACCCACTATAATACAAGACAAAAAAGGAATCTTCTTGTTTCATTCCGTCTAAAGTTAATAAACTTACTGAATGTGAACGACTTGCTTGAGTCAGCACAACAAGTGTTGCGAGTTTGCAACATAACATTTTAAGAGTCAGTGATGTCACTGGTGACAACGTCTTCAGGTAACGCAGAAGTATGGCTACATCCCAAGTTTCTGTATACTTTGTCCTTGTGGGACGTAGATTAAAAACCCCTGTCATATATCTCACAACTAAAGGGTGTGATCCAACAGAATATCCTTCTTGTGAATTACACAAAACTGATAAAGCACTACGAGCAGAATTCAATGTTTCATAACTGTAATCTTGATTATAAAGATGGGTCAAAAATTACTAATTCAATAGATGTTTGAAAAATATCACTTTTCCTTTGGCGACAGAATAGAATCCATTTTTTGATGTAACACTGATATTGCTTCTTAGTGGATTTTCGCCAGGAAGCCATGAGTATTTCAACAGATTCATCCGATAAAGCTCGGCTTTTGAAGGAATTCCTGATATATGACAAACCATCAAGTGCATCTTGTTCACAAGAGTATGTACTTGGTTGGATCCTGGAATCCTCAGAGTATGTTTTTTCACCTTCAGGATAAGTGGATCCTCCACAAGCATTTCCATGACTGGGGTATACCAGTTCTGTGTGACCCAAACAGGCGCCACCAGGTCAACATCTGCAGCATCCTACCGGACCTTCTGGACCAGACGGCCGAACAAACTGAAAGGAGGAAACGCATATATTAGCATTTTTGACCAATCCAATGAGAAAGCATCAATAAATTCTGCCTCGGGATCAGGTTTCCAAGAAACATATCTTTCAATTTGCTTGTTTAATCTAGAGGCAAACAGATCAATTTCTGGCAATCCAAACCTATTGATGATCTCTTAAAACATAGTCTCATTCAACATCCATTCAGTATAGTCTTTAAATTCCCTTGAACTTCTGTCTGCAGTATTAACAACTCCAGGAACATGGGTAGCTGACAGCCTAATATTTCTCTGACAACACCAGAGCCAGATTTCTTTTGCTAGCAAATTCAAATGCTTCATTTTGCCACCCATGTTCCTGATGTATGCTACTGCACATGTATTATCTGATCTAATTTGAACATGGCAGTTTTCACAAGATTTACCAAATGATTTCAAGGCAAGATACACTGCAAGTAATTCTAGGTAATTTATATGATTTTGGGACTCTTGGTCTCCCCAACAACCTCCAATCTCAGCTTGCTCACATACAGCTCCCCAGCCATCATTAGAAGCATCACATGTAATGACTAAACTGGGATTATCATGAAAAATTTTTCTTTTCTGATGAGCAAGATTGTCTATCCACCATTGGAGTTCATTTTTGATGTCTTCAGAGATACTCATAAAGGATTCATAATTTCCTTTACATTGATGTAAAGCTAAGATCTTTTCTCTCTCAATATCTCTATAATGAAGAGGAGCAAATTCTACAGCTGAGACAGAAGAGACCATGAGCCCCAAAACCCTAGCAACCTCTCTGATTTCTGCAAAAGACTTGTTTTTCAACTCTACACATGCTTGGACAATGCTTGCAACTTTATCTTCAGGCAAAATGACAGTCATAGTAACAGAATTTATTATGTTCCCAAGAAATAGTATACATTGGGTTGGCACCAAAACTGATTTCTTTTCATTAATAATGAAGCCAACAACTGTCATAAGTCTGACTGTATCTGATACATTTCTTTCACAATCTTGTTTAGAGTCTGCTATAAGAAGAGAGTCATCAATATACCCAGATATTGTGTGTCCAAGCATGCGTAATGATGCATAAACAGGCTTAAGTAAGCGTGTGAAAAAATTTGGTGCACATGAAATCCCATTTGGGAGTGCTTCATACTGGTAGATCTTGTTTCTAAAAGCAAAACGTAATTTAAGTTTGTGCTCAGGAGCCATAGGCACTGAATAATATGCATGCCTTAAATCAACTGAAGCAAAATAACAATTTGCAGTAACAAGTTTTACAACGGATTCAAAACTATCCAATTTAAAATGATGGTTCTCAATATACTTATTCAATTCTTTCAAATTCAAAATCATTCTATGTTCACCATCCTTTTTAGGTACAGTGAAAATTGGAGAAATGAATTCATTTGGATCATGATCGACCTCAGTTATTACTTTCATATCTAATAATTTTTGTATTTCTTGATCAATATGAACACTTTCTTCAAAAGAAAATTTGTTAGTCTGACAAAATGTCTTTACTGGGTTGCAATTGTCAATAAATTCAATATGAAATTGTTCAACCATGTCCAAAATGGTTTCATCACTAGTTATTTTTCTCCAATTTTCAATATACTGCTTTAGTCTACCAGCTTTAAAGGTACTAACCTTATTTATTTCTTGAGGCCAGCTGTCTTGCCGTTTTTTGATGCACTACCATCACCTCTACCTCGACCACGGCCTCGGCCTCTTTGTCTATAAGGATGAGGACGACGGAACTCTCTTCCTCTAGCAAGTCCATATGACTGACCAATTCTTCCAATCATTTATTTCCTTTACATTCTTATTAACATCATTGTCATCACCGTACAGAAAATCTGTGTAAGGTAAAGATGGTGAAGCAAGGTAATGATACTTCGGATCTAAACTAGATTTATGTAATTCTTTTCTCCTAATATTCATATTCTTGTTTGCCTGACCCAACAAGGCAATAGCATCAGCGGACAGACCAATTGCACTTCTACTAACTGGATCCTCAAGATTGGCCAACATATCAACACTCTTAGTTATGTTAGAAGCCGCTTTAACCAATATTTCTTGGATCCCCTGCAACTTGTTATCATCGTACTGAACTGATGCTTTCAGCAGGCGCCAGATGCCCTGATTTACTCTGGTTTTCACTAAAGCGTCACAGTTTTCAGGCCTGTGTAAATCTTTCAACAGTTCATTAATTTTGTCTTCTGACAGACCATTTCTGAATGAATTATTCACAAACTGAACCAAATCAGTGTTTACACTTTTGTCAACAATGTCACAGTGTTGAAATTTCTCCATAAGATTACGGAAAACATCATCCTTACTACTACAAATAGGACTGTCACTAGACTGATTTGAATCATGGTCCTGTATCTGAATATCCCTATCAAAAGATTGGTCCGAGGCACCGTCATCGCCATAAAATTCATCGTCTTCATAGTAAGAATTCTCAAGTTTTTCAATTCTTTCATTTTGCTTTTTAACATTTCTATTGAGTTCTTGGAGGATAAGTAAAACCTCCTTCGTTAACCCATCTTTGGAGTGAGGATTTGAAGACGAAGTTTGAGAATGACTTGGGCCCGGTAAACATGGCTGGGATTTACTGCTAGGACCTGCTCTCGTGGTAATAACAGGCAGTTCAACCGCCGAAACGGTCTGTAAGGACGTGGAAGGAGCAAAAGATACAACCTTGGAGGCCGAAACCACCTTGTTTGTCCCTTTTTTACTGTTCTGGACTTCTTTCTCGGCCATTTTTGCACGTGCGCCGTAATACCGTAAAGCGGTCTCGAAGCCCGGCGATAATACGACAATTAAAAGTCGAAACGAAAATTATATTTTCCGACGAAAATAATTTGTTTTTTTTGCAAAATTTTGTTACTATTAACAATTTTGCAATTATTTTTAGCTACTAATAGCAAAAAAATTTTGACTGACAAAAAAAAATCCACAACAACTATGTCGCGGAGAGAATAAATTGTGAACGAACGAATCCGTTCCGAAATATCGATCAATATTACTACGTCCGTGCTAGCCTAAGCGTCTGAACTCGACGAGTAGTTAAATCGCACTGACGAGATATCGTTCCACTCATGCACATCTCATTTGAGAACGGAAGTTGTATGACGTAATAGAATTGACATATACTACATTGATAAACCACATTGACAGTACTGAATAAATGTTTTACAGGTTGTAGTATATTTTATAACTCATTGAGTGGATAGTTTATATAAAATATAAGTTTAGTAATTATTATAGTTGTAAGAAAATAATTTATATAAAAGTAATATTCATTACTTTTATTATTTATTCATTGAAGATTTGGTAAATAATTATACAAATCAGTGTTGATTTAAAATTGGTTTGAATCTTGATATTTCAACCAAGTTTAAATCTTTATTTTTGTGATATAATTGTTCAGTTTTGATAATCGAATTGGGTGCAGAATTTACCTCATTCACTTTTCAAAACATGTCATATACTTGATATATGATACGATATATTTTATGTTGACACATTAGTATATCGTGTAGTGTTTTTGATTAAAAAGACTAAAGGCTCATCAGCATTGACATAATCATTGTTCGTTATTCTTTGTTGCAGTACTTTTACTTTTCAGGTGAACATTTACAATTATAGATCAGAATTATACTTTGACTTTTATTGTACAAGGACAACTACACTGAATACAAAAGCCTGTTGGCTTATCCGTAAACTCATAAGAAATTAGTTGAATTGTATTTTTAATATTATAGATGCTTATAAGAATTTATTTAATTCTTCTTTCTTTTAGAATAATTTAGATTTTGTTGTTACTTCAATAGCTAATTGTGCTTATCAGTTACTTAAAAAAGTGACTTATTTATCAATTTATGTTACAAAATTGTTGTGTTGCAATTGCTTGTAAATTTATTCGTATAATATATAGTGTTATTGAGTACTACATTGTAGTTGCATTAATTACATACCAGAGAAAGTACAAGCCAGTGGCTTATCAGCAACAAACCAGTTTGATTAAACATTGTTGAAGTAATTGAAAGGGCGATAAGTGAATAGAATTCATACACATATAATTAAGGATAATGCCTGCATGAGAGAAGTGCTGAGTAAATTATATATTTTAATAAAATCATACTAATGAAATAGTTATTATAAAACTATTCAGTAGTTCACTTTGAATCTATCTTGTAATACTGATTTGAATGTGAATAAGGTGTGATTAGTGACCAACCACAGACTCCTTAGTGTTTTTCGGACAGGTGCAATAGTTGATTATAAGAGATTTAAAAAACAAAAAATAATAATTATCATTTTAGTTTGGAATTGGTTTGATTTTATTGCTGTATAAAGTGAGTTGGTATTTTGATGATTTACTCTAGTACCATATGAAGTTGAACCCCGAAGTTGAACTTTGTATGTTTTGAAATAGACTTTATCTATCTAGTAGTTTTTGGAGTTGAATTATGGAGGATAAATACAACATATATGAAGAGGAGGAGGAGGATAAATTAGATATGGCTGCAGGTGGAGCTGAGCCATACTTGTCTGATGAGGATAGGAAACTATTGGATGTGTTTCACAAAATGAAATTGAATCCCAGTATTGACACTGAGGATATTACCAAGTTGTTAACCAGCTTCAGTAGAAAAGAGCATTATAAAGAGACAATGAAAAATGACAATCCTGTTGATAAATCAGGATATTTTTCTAGTAATCAGCATCAAAGACATGATGTAAATGTTCCTACATTTATGAAAGTTGTAGATAATAGTGGAACTTACCACTTTCCTAAACTATCTAATTTTTATGGAGAAGAAGGAAAAAACGATGTTACATACAAAACATTTAGATATGAGATAGAGTGCATATTGTCTGATGTTTTCAATCATGCTCAAATTTTGCTTGGCATTAGAAGAGCCTTAAAAGGTACAGCTAGTGATATTGTCAGACGCTTAGGGACCAACATCAGAATTGAAGATGTATTGAAAAAATTAGACAGTGTCTATGGAAGCATAGAAAGTGAGGAGAGCATATTGAAGAAATTGTACTCTTGTGTACAAGGCAATGATACTGTTAATGTGTATGCAGCAAAGTTAGAAGAAATATACTCTCAAGCTATACAGATGGGAGCAATAAGAAATAGTGAACACAATAGCAGATTATGATAAATTCAAGATAGAATTAAGAAAATTAGAAGATGATAAACATCAACCTGAAAAGAAAACAACAAGCCACATAGCCCAACCAATAGAAAAATCAGAATTTATAGAGATGAAAGATGTGTTTAAACAACTGAATGATAGAATTAAAGCTATAGAGGAGAGACATATTCAACAATATCCCATTTAGATCAATAGAGGCAATAGAGGACACAGAGGAAATTATACTAGAGGTAGTGGTCCTTTAAGAGGGCAAGGAAGAGGCAGGGGATTCTATGAGCTATCAAGACCAATAGCGACAGAAGCATTCAAACCAAGAACTTGTTATAACTGTGGTGAGATAGGTCATTTAGCCAAATTTTGTACATATCCACCAAAAATAAATTGTTACAACTGTGGAGAAAAGGGACATAAAGCCAGAGACTGTCAAACTTAAAACAAATAAGTGCTCGGTTTGAAGGATCCAACACTGGCACATCAGATCAGATAAAGGGTCCTACTTTAGTCGGAAATACCAAAGAAACAAATGTGTATATTAATGGAATTAAAACATCATGTCTACTTGATACAGGGAGTTGTGTTAGTCTGATATCTGAATCATTTTATAAGGATCATCTTCATAAAATAGATCTTAAAACACTGAATAACATTTTGAATATTGAATGCGCTTCTGGACAACAGTTACCATACAGGGGATATGTGGAAACAGAAATTAGAGTTATGGAAGGCTTACCTGATATGGAACCACAGACATGCTTATTTTTAATCACACCTGACACAACTTATTCTGAAAAAACTCCTGTAATAATTGGAACAAACATTCTGACGGAATTGATGAAAAAACGTAAAGCTTCATTTGGAGATAGATTTCTACAGAAGGCCAACCTACATATCCCTTGGTACTTATCATTCAACTCTCTCACAGTTAGAGAAAAGGAATTAAAGAGGAGAAACAATTGTATTGCAGTTGTTAAGAGTGCAGTAGAACACAAGGTGATTTTAAAATCCAACGAGACTATTACATTGCCAGTTTACGCAGATAAAGAAATGAATTTCCCAGTAACAAACGCCGCCTACATTGAAACAGATGATACAATCCTTCCATCATTTGTAGATATAACCCCTGGAATACGAACATAAGAATAATCATGGCATGAAGATCACATTGTCAAATGTGTCAACAAATACAGCTGTAATCTCTCCCAGAGCAACCATATGTGAGTTACAACCTGTAGAAATTACAGAAGATGTCTTAGAAAACATAGAGGAAGAAGAAATTGATAAAAAGAGGAAAGATATAGTAGAAGAATTGATGAAGTCGGAAGAAACCTTAAACACTGATGAAAAAGAGAGACTACGACAACTACTTCTCCAACACAGGACTGTCTTTTCAACATCAGATTTAGACATTGGATTGTGCAATAGAGTCAAACACAGAATTGATTTGATAGATGAAACGCCAATCAAACAAAGACACAGAAGAGTACCACCAGGAATTGTAAATGAGCTAAGACAACATCTAGAACAACTAAGAGCCTGTAACATAATCAGACCTTCTAAATCACCATTTGCTTCACCCATTGTTTTAGTAAGGAAAAAGAATGGAAAGATAAGACTTTGTGTGGATTACCGACAAATTAACAGCAAGACCATTAAAGACTCATATGCTCTTCCAAGAATTGAAGAAGTCCTTGACTGCCTACATGGGTCCAAATACTTCTCAACAATTGATATGAAATCGGGGTATCACCAAATAGAAGTTGAGGAACAGCACAAAGAAAGGACATCATTTACTGTGGGACCTCTTGCCCTTTGGGAGTTTAACCGAATGCCTTTTGGGTTAACCAATAGCCCTGCCACTTATCGGAGACTCATGGAGGAATGTTTAGGAGACCTTAATCTGAAAATTTGCGTCATTTATTTGGATGATCTCATTATTTTTAGCAATACATTTGAAGAACACATAGAAAGGTTAGATATAGTCTTAAATAAACTCAAATCTTGTAATCTAAAACTAGACCCAAAGAAATGCATTTTTTTTTACGGAACAGGTAAGTTTTTTAGGTCATGTCGTCAGCAGAAAGGGTATTGAAACAGACCCAGAAAAAATAAATAAGATTAGAAACTGGCCAAGACCCTCTTCACCGGATGGTGTCCACTCATTTTTAGGCTTTGCAGGATACTACAGAAGATTTATTAAGGATTTTAGTAAAATTTGCCGACCGCTATCGGAGCTTATTCCTCACCAAGCATCTAAGGAGAAAGGACAACATAAGAAACTTAACTGGAATTGGAATGCAAATCATGAAGAGGCCTTTTGCAAACTGAAAGAACTTCTTTCCTCTCCACCAATACTGGCTTATCCAAATTATGAGAAACCTTTTGAACTACAAACAGATGCATCAAGTCAAGGTCTTGGAGCAGTGTTATATCAAAAACAAGAAGATAAGAAAAAGGTTATAGCTTATGCTTCAAGATCTCTGTCAAAATCTGAAAAGAAATCTCAGCTTATAAACTTGAATTCTTGGCTCTCAAATGGGCAGTAACGGAAAAATTCAGCGAATACTTGCTAAACAACAAATTTGTAGTGTACACAGATAACAATCCATTGACATATGTCCTTACTACGGCGAAATTAGATGCAACTGGACAGAGATGGGCAGCGGCTCTAGGAGAATATAACTTCGACATATTCTATCAACCAGGAGTTTCTAACATTGATGCAGATAGGATGAGTAGATATCCTCATAAAAAGGCAAAAGACAACAACATCATAGATAATGAGGCAATAAAAACCATTTGTAGTCCATTATGTATAGCCTACTATCAGACATTACCTACTATGAACATCAACATCTTAGAACCTACTGAAGTAGAAGGTCAACCAATGGCACAAATAGAACTGAAAACAATAAGGCAGAAACAAAGAGAAGACCCCATGGTTGACAAATGGAGAAGAGCAGTAATTGATCAAAGAGTGGGAAAGATAAACAACAAACAAGATCAAGTGATGAAGAGGAACTTCCAGAACTTCAGAATAAAAAGGGGCATACTTATCAAATTAGAAGATCAAATTAGAAGATAATGTTATTCAACAATTGGTTGTTCCAGATGTATACAAACAAGAAATATTAAGAGGATTACATACCGATGTAGGCCATCCCGGAAAAGAAAGAACTTCGAAGTTAATCAGAGAAAGATTCTTCTGGCCAGGATCAATGAGTGACGTCGAAGACTTTGTTAGTTCATGTTCCAGATGTCTACGAAGAAAAGCTGATATTCACACGAGAGCCCCATTAGTTAACATCACAAGTACATATCCACTTGAATTAGTTTGTATAGACTTCTTAACCTTAGAGCCATCAAAAGGATTTGGGAATATACTAGTCATCTCAGACCATTTCACCAAGTACTCTGTAGCTATTCCAACAAAAAATCAAACAGCAAAAACCACCGCTGCGGCATTTTACAACGAATTCATTGTGAAGTATGGCATACCTACCCGACTGCATTCCGACCAAGGAGCGAACTTCGAATCAAACATTATTAAACATTTATGTGAATTAACTAAGATCAAGAAGTCACACACATCAGTTTACCATCCCCAAGGCAATGGTCTCACTGAAAGATTCAACAGGACTTTAATCAACATGCTAGGAACGCTAGAGAACAATCAGAAACAAGATTGGAAGAAATACATAAATTCATTAGTATATGCTTATAATTGTACTCCCCACGAGTCTACGAAAGTCTCACCGTTTGAATTGATGTTTAGAAGGAAGCCAAAACTGCCCATTGACATGATGTTTGAAGAAGAAGAAACACCAATTTCTATGACAACAGATGACTACATAATCGACTTAAGAAATCGGATGAACAAAACAAGAGACATAGTGGAGAAACATATGAAAATAATTAGAGTGAAACAGAAACATCATTATGACATGAAGACTGGAGGAACACAAATAGAAGTTGGAGATAGAGTATTAGTTAGAATTTTGGCACCAGGACCTGGGAAGAACAAATTGATGGATAAGTTTGAAGAAGAAGTTTATACAGTAATAGCACAGCATAATAAAGATATACCTGTGTACAGGGTAAAGAATAGAACAGGCATAGAGAGGACCCTTCATAGAAACCATTTATTCCCTATCTACAGTGAAGATGAGGACAGTAGACGGTACCAGAGACAAATAGAATGGATGCATCCACAGAAGATTCAGATGATAAGCAGGGAGGTTTTTATATTGTGTCAGACACAATGGAACATGGGGACGCCTGTGTACAACCAACCAGTACATCAGATGAAGTTGATGATGATGATGACAATGTCGACAATGATGTTGATGATGCCGATGATGATGACAATGACATCAATGATGTTGATGATGATGATGAGGACAATGACGACAAGGATGATGATGATAAGACTAAAGAAGAAGTTGACAAAGAAGTCAATGATAGTGAGAGTAAGACAGAGAACGTAGGAAACAGAGTTTTTCAATTAGAGGAACCTATAGATGAAGAGTCTGTCATTAATGATGCAGAACATGCTGTAACAGATGAGATGACAGAGAAGAAAGACCAGAAGGAAACAACAATAGGAAAAGAAGACTCCCACAATTACCAACAAGGCAATCAGCAAGAACTAGGAAGATACCTCAAAGATTTGATGAATATGTTATGTACAGTATAACTATGGAAGAGAAGGAGGAACAGAACATGGGAATTTTAGCAACTATGATAGCTAGTGGAAGTTTTAACAACTTAAAATCTGAAACAATTAAACATATCATTAAAGCAATCATATATTGACCATATAGATTTATGTACATAAGAAGCATACATACAGCATGCTTTAGCTATTTTAAGATTTAGTACAAATATATATTGCACATATAGCTTTGTGTTTAAATTGCATATGTGCCACTGTAAATATTATTTTAAACAGTCAGTATAATTTATATGTTTGTTATATAAAAAAAAAAAATGTTTGTATTAAATAGATATCCGCATATTTTGTTTGTCCTACATAAACGTCTGTAACACTGAAGTCATTTAGTGTTATACATAAGAAACAATTGAAAGTTATGATTAGTTTGTATTTTTTATTTCCATGTTAGCTTATTATATAATGTTATAAGTATTGAATGTTGTTTGACAGAGTAATAAGTACTCAGATGTATTTAGTGTAGGTAGACATTATTATTAGTGTAGTAGTAGTGTAGCAAGATATGTTGTGATATACTGTGAATTTTTATTATATGACTTGTATTCTTTCTTGATATATTGTATATTTTATTCCGTATGACATGACCATTTTGACAGTACAATGACGGGACGTCATTTACCAGGCCAGGGAAGTGTGTAACAGAGTCATTAATTGTAAATATGTGGTAAGGGAGATTATCGTGATTGAATTAGGCTTTGTATGAGAGTTGTCTTTCTGTTTGAGTGGATTAAACTCGCTTGACTGGTTTTTATAGATCATGTGACATTTTCCCGCCTTTTTGGTCAGTTAATCAGTGGACTGATAGATTTCTTTGTGGGAAGACCTGTCTTCCACTCTTAGTTGTGGAACTTGTTGATTAAGATAGCAGTCACTGGTATGATTGGATGGGAAGCAGTTTTATACATGTTTAGACACTTAATCCCTTAGATTGGGTGTTTCCATTCATACCTTATTAGATTATACTACTATAGAAGCTGTAAAAAATTGTTGTTTTAAATCAACCCAAAAGACCCACCAAACAAACTTATCCACATGTTACATGGTTACACATACATAAACTAAAAATTGTTTACTTCTTATGTCATTTGTAAATACCATAACATTTTAGCTTGCTTACAAAAGTAAATAGGCTAATGTGACCCCCCCCCCTGGTCCAAAATCGGGGGGTTATCAGCAAGCTTTGAAGAGTCATATTGTTGGCAACATTCGTTTACATTACGTTTTTGGATAAGTAAACAGGTAAGTGATATATTTGTGTTGTTTTTTCTTACCTTGAAACAGAAATACATGTATTGGGAAAAAAATCAGATATTCATAGATAATTGTTTGTGAGTAAGTTTATGGGTAAATGAATGCCAGGATATGCAGAGTTCTTTTATATTTTCGAATCTCTTTTTTATATGTATTTGTAGATACGTTGTCTTCGAATTTCATCCTTACTCTCACTCCCAGACCTATTTATTGTGGAAATACTGTCACAATTGTCATTAATTGAACTTCTTCAAAGTGTGAATTGAACATGCAAAAAGTGCATAAAATTATAGAAGGCGAGAAGTTGACACTGATTTTTGTTTAGAAATCACCGGCCATCAGCTTAGTAAGATTTTGAAACATTCATCACGCATTGTAAGTTTTCTCCTACCTTTCACTGATTTTAAAGGTGAGACATATGAGTTAGACGTCTAGTTGGCAACATGATTTTGACATGCAAAACATTTATACAGTCTCGACATAAGCAAATGTCATATTCCGATGCTGTTTTTACATCATACATGTGCCCCGACTATACTTAATGTATCAGTGTTCAAACAGTTGATGCAGACTTCAACGTCATATCAACATGCAAGAAGCTTCACCAACTCTATCTTGCATTTACAAATACCAAATCCAGTAACAGTTGTCAATATCTGTTCACAACTAAGCTTAATTGTCCTTCTTGGGTATCTATGTAAATGTTCACGTGAGTAACACTGTAATAAATGAATGGATGATTCAACTGTCTCAGGAGAAGTTGATGAGCATGAAATAATAGAGTTAAAACAAAACTGTTGCATTCGTATTAGAAGACTTTATTGAAGAAAATGCTTTCTCGAGGTAAAAGGCCTGTGCAAGTGGCATTAAAAGAGCCAGTTTGCAACCAAAACAACAATGAGGAGGATTGGAAACAGAAAAGGTGTATATTGTGAATCAAGTTGATAAATGTTTTTTGAAGAGATTGTAAGTATGGATGTTCTAAATGTTAGTGTTATGGGTTAAGTGCTATACTGTTAAATTTGATGGAGTTTCAGTAATTTTATTTTCTTTGTTAGTGGTCTTAAACTTTACTGTATAAAAAAGAGGGCCATGATGGCCAGGCATTGCTCACCAGAATTAGTGTAAGTTAGCTTGCTACTAAAAAGTTAATAAAGGTACATTCTGGGCAGATAAAGGGGAACAATAACAAACCATCAAAGGATACTACAAAAGCATATTCTTGATGGTGGGTGCTATTTGGTAATGATCAAAACATTGTTGCATGAAAAGGAGTCAGTTTAAGGTATTTCAATTTTTAGCTCTGACAGCTCCTAAAAGGGCCAACCAAATTTATATTCAAGCAATTTGACAGAGGACCATCTAAGGATGCTACAAACCAAGTTTAGTGATGGTATATCCATTGGTTCATAAGGAGATGTTAAAGGTACTTCTATTTTTAGCTCAAGTGAAGAAGCATCTAAAGATGCTACAAATCAAGTTTATGGATGATCCATCCATTGGTACATGAGAAAAAGACTTTAAAGGTATTCTATTCTTAGCTCTAGTGACCCCTAAAAGGGGGCCAACCATTTTTTGTTTTAGCAAATTTGAAAGCAGACTAAGAATGCTACAGATCAAGTTTGGTACTGATTCATCCATTGGTCCATGACAAGAAGATATTTGAAGGTTTTTCTAAATTTACCTCTTGCGACCCCCTTCAGTCCTGGTGAGCTACCAAGACTCAAGTTCGATTAAGGTTAAAACTACAGGGCATTTTCGCTCTATCACCAGGGGCCGAATATATGCCCTAATCCCAATTGAAAGTAGCTTTCTTTTTTCCAAATTTCAAAAAAAAATCCAAACAGCTGCAAAAAATCAGTAAATAAATTCAACAAGAGGGCCAAGATGGCCCTTTTTCCCTCACCTGAGTAAAGATTGCAACTTCTATGGTTTTCCGGTGATTTGACCTAGTGACCTAGCTTTTTTCCTGAATTGACCCATGTTCAAACCTCTTCATGATATCATTAATACAAACATTCTAACAAAGTTTGAGGAAGATTCAATCAAAACTGTGACCTATAGAGGGTTAACAAGGTTTTCCTGTGATTTGACCTGGTGACCTGGGTTTTGATCCTAGATGACCCATGATTGAGCTTAATAAAGATATCATTAAGACAATCATTTTGACAAGGTTTGGTGGACCTCCAATCAAAACTGTGACCTATAGAGGGTTAACAAGGTTTTCCTGTGATTTGACCTGGTGACCTGGGTTTTGATCCTAGATGACCCATGATTGAGCTTAATAAAGATATCATTAAGACAATCATTTTGACAAGGTTTGGTGGACCTCCAATCAAAACTGTGACCTATAGAGGGTTAACAAGGTTTTCCAAAGATTTGACCTGGTGACCTAGTTTTGGACCCTAGATGACCCATATTAAAACCTGTCCAAGATATCATTAAGACAAGCATTTTGACAAGGTTTGGTGGACCTCCAATCAAAACTGTGACCTATAGAGGGTTAACAAGGTTTTCCTGTGATTTGACCTGGTGACCTGGGTTTTGATCCTAGATGACCCATGATTGAGCTTAATAAAGATATCATTAAGACAATCATTTTGACAAGGTTTGGTGGACCTCCAATCAAAACTGTGACCTATAGAGGGTTAACAAGGTTTTCCAAAGATTTGACCTGGTGACCTAGTTTTGGACCCTAGATGACCCATATTAAAACCTGTCCAAGATATCATTAAGACAATCATTTTGACAAGGTTTGGTGGACCTCCAATCAAAACTGTGACCTATAGAGGGTTAACAAGGTTTTCCAAAGATTTGACCTGGTGACCTAGTTTTGGACCCTAGATGACCCATATTAAAACCTGTCCAAGATATCATTAAGACAAGCATTTTGACAAGGATTGGTGAACCTCCAATTAGAACTGTGACCCCTAGAGTGATAACAAGGTTTTTCTAAGATTTTAAATGGTGACCCCAGATGACCCATGTTGGAACTTAACCAAGATGTTATTAAGACAAGCATTTTGACAAGGTTTGGTGAACTCCCAATCAAAACTGTGACCTCTAGAGCGTTAACAAGGTTTTTGTATGATTTGACCTGGTGACATAGTTTTTGACCCCAGATAACCCATGTTTGATTTTGTCCAAGATATTATTAAAACAAATCTTCTAACAAAGTTTGATGAAGATTCAATCAAAATTGTAACCTCTAGAGCATTAACTAGGTTTTCTGGTGCACTGACCTAATGACCTAGTATTTGACTGGAGATGACCCATATTCGCTTATTATATAAGATCATTAATACAAACATTCTCACAAAGTTTCATGAAGATCCAATCAAATCTGTGATTTCTATAGTGTTAACATTCTATCTGACCTGATGACCTACCTAGTTTTTGACCCCAGATGACCCATGTTCAAACTTGTCCAAGATATCATTGAGACAAACATTCTGACCAAGTCTGATGAAGATTCGCTCAAAAGTGTGACCACTAGCACATTAACAATCCCCAGATGTGGACGACATACAACAGAGACCGTTGTAGACTGACTAATAAAAAGCTGCAGATTTCTTATAAAAGCTGCACAGTAGCAGTGACCTGGATAAGCATTACAGCACAGGCGGATTTTAACCCTATATTCTAATATCACTGGACTTTGCGTAAAATGTCACACAATAGCAAGTTTTATTCGAAGAAAATATTTCTCAAATTTACCAAAATGTAGCAACATGCTGCAAAATTATTTTTCCCAATTTAAGCCAGGGGCCTTTTCCCATAGAGCTGAAAAAGGCCCTGAACTACTTTTTTGAGACTTTGTTTTCTATTAGCCAGGACCAAACACATTCAGAAATCAAGTGAGTAGACCTGAACATCTTGATCAAAATTTACTTGTCCCACACTGTGGTGTACTGACAGACTTTGAACAATATAGTTTCCTTTGTTTTGCTTTTTTCCATGTACTGCATTTGAAAAGTCAAACTTTGCCACAGGTTGACCAAGTGATATTTGCATCAAGTTGTTAAGGCATGCTGAAAAAAAACAACAAAGCTTTGCATCTTTCCCATTCTAACAAAGATTCAGCCTCATCAATGAAAGGTACATTATCACCAATAGCTTTCCCAAATTGCTGAGTGAATGATTGCAGTTGAGATTTCCCATTAGCCTTTCTTCTGCAGACCAAAGTAACATATCTCAGAGACTTAGCACTGTCATGTTTTAATCTGCATGAGCACACAGAAAATCTAGAATTTGTCCATGATAGATTAGAAGCTTAGATGAAGAGAAACGACTTGATTTTCTTAATCAGATTCATTTTTAGATAGGTACATTTACCGGACTCAAGCTAAGAAGGAAAAAAATTGCTGCCTGAACAAAGTGAATGCTAATAAATTGCTCACTGTGTCACTCCATTCTGAATACTGAGTAGTCCTAATTCAAAAACATTTTGGCTCTGATTACAAAACAATCAAAGGTCAACTATCTGATACTTACATACATCAGATAAGTACTGCTGTGACAAATGCTTAAACTTTTAGGTTGATAGCATAAGAAATTTCTCCCAATAATTCTATCCTGGTTACATAAAGGCATTACGATATTTTCTATTTCATCCTGTGAACAAAAATACCCAACAAGACCCATGTGCCTACATGGATTCCATGACATGTCAGACCCCTTCGAAAAAAGGGTTCCTCTCAGCCCCCAGACATCTTGGACCCCATAAGAAGACATCTCTGAATATGTATACATATAAGTACTTATGTAATACATATGTAGTCATAAATATGTATGTTATTATTGAACTTTTCTTTGAGGTACCAACTGTTAATTGATAAGAAACTATGCAGTTAATGATTGTTTGTTGTATTCAATTGAAGTACGGAAATAATACTATCAAAATTGTGGACAGGCATTTTTTCATCCAAATAACATACTTGCATGGTCAATATTGAGTTATTATCAATTTCTTCTACAGAAATATGTGTGTATATTCAGAAACAATGCTTTTTGACAATTATAAGTCATGTATGGGATTTGTGCAGGTTTCATTGAATGCTATAGCAACAGAAAAGTACTTTTTTATTCATTTCTGACTATGTTTGCCAATTTAAAAATGAGACTTAAAACTTAAAATATTTAATTTTTTTAATTGCACCTATGTTGTCACAACAAGCAAACACAACTTTATCAGTCTAAATACACATAATTAAGGTAAAGCAACAGTTTGGTTGCTATGATTATAAAGATATGCAAAAGCACCAAAACTGTTTGTTTTTTGCAGAAATTACATCATATCTGAAGTCATTTTATGTTACAGAAATTGTGTCCAGAATTAGGACAGTTATGTGAAATAAATCTGGGGCCGAGATGTCCAGATACCCCTACTTGAAGTTATATGTTATCTATATGTAATAGGAGACAGAAAATAAAGTTTCTGATGCGGGGCTCGAACCTGCGACCTTCTGCTTGCAAGTCAGCTGCTCTACCAACTGAACTAATTGGGCTGATGGGAATACAAAGTACTATGAACACATATACATGTATTATGTATACAACACTGTTACACACCTCTTTCCTTTAATTAATTAAGCAAAAACCACAGGTTCTTTAAGCTAACCCAGTGTTTCCTTCAACCTACCTCTAGGATTCCAAGGCTAGCCAAACACTCATGGCACAAATGTAATAGGAGGCAGAAAATAAAGTTTCTGATGTGGGGCTCGAACCCGCAACCTTCTGCTTGCAAGAAAACTGCTCTGCCAACTGATCTAATATGGCTGACAGGAATACAAAGCACTATAGACACATATATTATATATACAGCCCTGGTACATATACATAGTATAATGTGCATGGCCTGAAGTATTTGTTTTACAATAAACTGATCATTATCACAATGAAAGTTTACCAATATTTGTTTCACTACTAGTACCATGAAGCACTCAGTGGACCAATATCATGAATATGAAAATGTGTATGCACATAACTACCATACCAACCACAGGATTAAACTTACAAAATAATTATTAATCAAAAGAATACATGAGCTCAGAGATTTAATGCACACTCACCAAAAGCCAGAATAAGAAGAGTAAAAACATGAAATACAGTTGGTTATGTAGTTCCGGGCCACTGCGGTCATCATCTTAATTGCGTTTTTAGGCAAATAAAACTATACATACTTTGATAGACAGATATCTCAGCTTCAAAATGCATGATTGCAATTTCGATTTACTTAATCTACTTATGTAAAATTGTGTACTGCGGCGAATGCACCTATTGTGCTATTTTGGAACCATGTGTGTGTATGTGCGTGCATGTGAGGGTGGGTATGAGTGTGCATGTGCGAGTGTGTCTGGTCACGCGACACTTCTACCGTTTGATTCTTTCAAGGGTCGTTTCGAATTTAGTTTTCACTGTCAAAATGACATATAACTTTTCAAACAAGGCTATCAATATTTTTTACCATTTCTATGCAAGACAACAAGTGTTTGCAATATAAGAGTTCAGACTTTAGGTACTGTAGTTTATTATATTACAACTGCTCTGTACAGTAGTTTAAATGAAATAAAATATACAAGTAGATTTATCATTTTATTAACATTGGTCAATAGCTTTTACTGAAAAAATTAGAAGATAAAAATGATAAAACGCATTCATGTGACCCATAACTCCATGAAGCACACGTATTGACATTATGGTTGTTTCTGCAATGATTTGTTGCATAGGATTCATATATGTATGCAGCACAAAGAATGTACATTTATCGACCAAATGATACCAAGACTGGACATCTGACATTTTGATGTTTAGTAAAGAAGAAATCGCAGCTCAGTTTCAGCTTGAGGGGTTGAGGTAGATTTTTTCCACTGAGGTAATTGCCAAACCCCATTCCAGTCAATTTATCAACATAGTAATACAGAAACGAAACTTCGCTGATTTACATCCAATAAATATACAGCGTTGTGCCGTAAGTGAACATCAAAACAACGCTGACAGGATGTTGCTGTTAGTAGGGTCTATGTCTAAATAGATATAAGATTAACTTCCCTTCTATTCTAACATGATGACCGATGTTATGACGTCATTTATGACATAAACATTATTGAAGGTCGTCTGTGTTGACAGCACCAGTGAGTGATAAACAAACATGGTTGGTGGCCGGAAAGAACATACCCCAGATAAAAAAGAGGCGATTGTGTTGTTATTTCACTCTGGACTTCACCAATCTGACATCGCCAGATTGCCTTGGTCTAAAATTGCCAGTATCATTTCAAGATTCAGAAAAAGATGTAACACTGAGAATTTACTGAGATGTGGTGCACCTTGTAAACTCAGTGATCGTGATGGTCGACAGCTTTTACTTCTAGTGGAACAAAAAAGACAACAGACTTTGTCTAATATAACTAGACTTTTTAATGAAGGTAGTGACTCCGCTGTGTCTAGGAGAACTGTTCAGAGAGAACTGTACAAGGAAGGATACAACAGACGTGTTATTTGAGATATGTATCAGGTGAACAGGAAAACTCCTCGTGTAGAAAAAATCAGAGATGGACAGTTGATGTATATTGGAAGAGGGTGATCTTCAGCGATGAATGTAAAGTCAACATTGGGACAGACAACAAGCTCTTTATATGGATAAAAGTGGGTGAGGAAAGGCTACCCTGTTGTCTTGGTACCATACCCGTGTCCATATTTAGTCTTATGATCTGGGGCTGTATCACGTATCATGGAGTCGGTACATTGACCGTGATAAATGGCAACATAAACTCCTGTGAGCATATTGACATACTCGAAACCTACATTTTTCAAGATGACAATGCACCTATACATAGGGCCCGCATTGTGAATGAACACAAGGCCAGCTATAATATTCATTCTATGTTGTGGCCAGAGTCCTGATTTGAACATCATTGAAAACAGGATGAAAATAGGATGAAGAGAGAATTGAAAAATTGCAGACAAGTCATGATACTGAGAGAAAACTTGAAGTAAGATGTAAGTTAATTGCAAGAAGAGACGTGTGGTCTAAAGTGCCAGTATATTACATTAGAAATCTATACGCCAGTATTCCACGACGTATTGCTGATGTGAACAGATCACGTGGTTACATCACGAAATATTAACATTCGATATGGAAGAGTTATCATTAATTTCAGAGCCATATTAATCACTTAGCGATCCGGAACTACCAATGATTCGGAATACCTACAGAAATTATTCTTCGTCGAAATCGTTATTCCAATCCTACGCTCTTCGAGTTTTCGGGGAAATAACCATTGAGTCTTAAATATCTGAAGTTGTCGCGCAACGAGAAATACGAACATCAATATGAAGAAAGTAGAATACCTGAATAATTGTAGATAATCAATTCTAAAGCTTCTCAGGTTTCGACCACCATGTCTTAATCTTTCGATTTTCCAAATGAGAACCAGAATTCAATTGGATGTAGATCTATGACGTCATTTTTCTTTGCGGTCGTTACGTCACAATATTGATATTTTAGTGGGGCACCATTGTCACAGAAGTAGAACACATAGGCACTCGATTTCTGTGATTTATATACCCTAACAGACCTATTTTTTAATCTAAACTCATCAAATAACGCAAATCCGCCCAAAAAAAACGTCATTTCGCTACCCTGCGAATCAGAAAAACGAAAAGGTATGTCATTCGCCATTTTTTCGATTGACGGAAGCGATGGAATCAAGCCTGGGTCCTGGCTTTCCTTCTGAAATGCGCGCGCTTTTCGGGAGCCTCGCTCTTGCTGTAGGCTCATTCTCACTTAACCGCGAAAAATGGCTATAAGAAATTTGACTTTGATAAAGGCATTCAAATATATCTTCTGTGCGCATATTTTGATAAATATACATGTCGACAGTATAAATCCGAAGTTTACAAGTATAATACTTTTCAAGACATGAGCAACCAAATAAGGACACTTATCGATATTTTAGGTGTAACGTATTTTTTTGGTCTGAGCATTTTTTTTTATTAAATAATGTATGACAACAATAACAAATAATAATGATGAACTGTACTGTGATATAATTTTCCTCAAGCTTCCTTGCTTCTGATTGAAATAAATGATTAGTATATTTACAAACATGAAATACTATATGAATTCTTGATTATAAATGATAAGTGGACTATGCAATAATCAATAACAATCACAGGTTTGATGGTCTAATGATTAATTTCAACCACTTCGCACTATACCTACGTTCAACAATCCCAGCCTGTATCAATTTAATGCACATTAATGCTTGAGACTGACAATTCTGAGCATACACTGCAACTTAGTCAGTCCCAAACCTTTAACAATCCCAGTCTGTGTCAATGTAATGCACGTTAATGTTTGAGACTGACAATTCTGAGCATACACAGCAACTTAGCCAGTCCCGAGACATTGACTGCTTCAAAGGGTATGTACCTTGGATGGCCAAATCACTTTCAGGTCTGAGTATACACTGCATTTTAGAAAGTGTTCAACCACTCAAATTGAATGACAACTCGAACAATATCCAATTCTGAGCAACGCTGCAACTTAGGATATTGTCCTTATTGTCATATTAACTCTACGAGTTAAGCAGCTGCTAAATTATTATTTTACGTCTTAACACCACGGAGGCTCCTCACACGCTCGCATAAGTCTACATTCACCGGCTTTATATATACCTAGTGCTGCATGTTACAATCAACGTGATTGGCTAATGATCAACAAAGTCTTTGATTGACTAATGTCTAACGAATTGGCTAATTGTCTAACGAAACTAAAATGTGAATTATCGTTGTCGTCATCGATTAATGTACGAGTCATAACTCTATGTGTAACACCCTTGAATACAACGACTGACAATATTGAATTTAATGTTTTGTTTCCAACAAAAGAACATGTTTACCAACATGAATCAATGCAACGAGAGTAAAACTGAAACAAATCTTTGATATTAAACACAATTTAAAACATTGCTTCAACAAAAACTTCTGAACATTTCAACAACCATAACCAAGATTTATTGACATACAGTGTATACTTTAACAAAATATAACACCACATTAGGCATACAAATCATTATCAATTGTATTTATAACATCAACACCAATATAAATCTAATATGGATGCATTTCACTATATGCCATTATAACATAATTGTCCCGTACCTGGTTCAAATTTCTCCCATACTTTGTAAGTTATGAACCTATGAACAGTATCACATAGAATGGCATAATTGTTTTTTTTCAGTTAACAATTTCCAAAAGAAATATGAATAAGCTATTATATAGCAAAGCACAGTCTTTGTAGTTGTTTGGGGCTTTCTTTTCAGCGATTTTTATATTCTTCTAATCATTGTTTCGTCTATATTGATTGCTAGGGCTCTGGTTACTCGTTTTCTCCCCCCTGATTGCCGACTACTTTCAGGCAGATTAAAGTTCATTTTGACCGTCAATGGTTCTCTCATGTCGTTAAATGTTGTGCTGCTTACCCCATTGCAATCTTCCGTTGTTTTACTTACACTGCTATTATCAATCTGAGAATTAGGTGAAACAGCTCTTTTGCGAGCACGTTTGTGATTTTTTTTCTGTATGTTTCACAATGCTTACGTTTAGTTCGCGCTTGTGTTCTTGGTCTTCTTCAGTCAATTCAGACATCGGACGTTTGTACACCCTAACTCTTTCTCTCTCGTGTTTAAGCCATTCTTCTCCTAGCAGAGCCTTTTTTCTCTATATATATTCCTTCATGCGCTGTGCCTTGGTCTTTGCCATTCTGAAATACAAAATAAAAATATATGTACACTGATTTTGTGATTTTTCGTTCTGCCTGCTTATTTTACACAAAGAAATGCAACCTCCAATTCCCAAAATATGTTCCTTTTACCAATTGCCACCTCAAGCTTAGGATTAAACAAGATATATGTATGCTTTTCTACAACTAGGAGCATAATAAGCAAACACCAGGTACGGGGCAAATCATAACCAGGTACGGGACACTGTTTAAGATATATGGTATCAAGAACATAGAAATGTAACAGTGCCTACTCTTTTAAAATAAAAGTCTGATTTTATGTTCATGTACATCAAAATTTATTTAGGTGAAATATTGCAAACAGTAAGGAAAACTTTAAATACAAAATTGACAATTATATTTTTTCCATCAACCTTTTTTTTATCATATGTGAAAAGCATTTTGATAAGCAAGTCACAATAAAAATCCTAAGTATGCAAGCTGTTATAAATCTTGCAAAAACATGCAATGCAAGTACAATATTCCAACACAGGATCATGATTTCCTGATTAGCATGTACACTGGCTTAAAACCAGGTACGGGACACTAAAACCAGGTACGTGACGAAACTAAACGCTTCTTTGTGCAAAACGTGTATTTTATTTGCCTTTTCAGTACAGCACCAACAAAAAATTAATATTCAAAGATTGGATTTAAATATTACCTTCATAGAAAGTTTGTTAATCATCCAAATGCAGCACTCGTTTACATGTTGATGAAAATATCTTCTCCACCAAATAACGCGCGAGTTTTAAACAGTATGGTAGCAATAGTTGTTTTGAAAACTGGAGCGAAGTTAATGACGTCATCTGAGCGAAACGAGTGGAGCGAATTTTAGACATTACTTTGCAAAAACACATTGTGTTCCGTAACTGTTGTCACGTAACTGTTGTCACGTACCTGTTGTCACGTACCTGTTGTCACGTACCTGTTCCAATTTTTGTTTTGTTAGTTTTTTTCTTTTTTGAATGCTTGATACAGTTCGACTCTTTATACTCCAAAGTCAAATACGTCCTCTTTGGATAGGAATAGACAGCATGTAACTGGTACTACAGAATAGACATACATTTCAAGCGTTGACTCGTACCTGTTTTCTTAAAATTATGCATATAACTTTCAGACAGTATGTTACTTTCAGCGTTTGTTACGAAATATGAAGCAGTAAAATACTTTTCCCAGTAAATAGGTACCGTAAATATGTTTGATGTGTGATTTCAATATGGTAATGCGACTAATAATTTTAATGTATATAATACATATAGTGTTAGACTCGTACCTGGTTGTCATTTTGAAGACAAAAGCAAAGATTTAGTAAATAAAAGGATGCTACCTTGGAAAGAATCACACTAATTTCAGACAGAGGGGCCGGAAACAACATAATGATAGATGTAGACAAGGGTGATAAATCAAAAAGTGAAATCGGCAAGGAATACGGAATTGTGTCAAGTGCCTTAAGCACAATTGTGAAGAATGCGGAGGTGATCAAAAGAATTTTGAGGGGGACAAATTCATGAACAAACGCAAACGTTTTCGTTCCGTTGATTATGAGGAAGTAGAGATTGCCTTATTGAAGCGCTCGCAATGCCAACATACCGTTTTTTGGGCCGACACTTACTACCAAAGCGGAACAATTGGTGCATAAGATCGGTCGTACTGAGTTTAATGCCACTAACGAGGTTCATAGAGCGTTTTAAAGCCAGACGTAACTTTATTTACAAATCTGTATGTGGTGAAAGTGCCGACGTAAACCTTGCTACAGTTGAGTCATGGAAAGAAAAGATTCCCTCATTGCTAAAGGCTATAGTCTGAACGATGTTTTTTAACGCCGACGAGACAAATACAAATACAAAATATTTATATAGCGCAAAAATGTATGAAATATTCGATTGCGCTGTACAGTCAACATGAATACAATTTATATACAGATATGCTTCTTCAAGTCACTCTTGAATTCAGAGTTTGTGGCACAGTCATATACATCAGTTAAAAACAGACCAAACAAGTGTGTCTTAAGTTTGGACCTAAACTGATTTTCATTTCTTATGACCTTCAACTGGTCTGGCAATGAATTCCACAATTTAGGTCCCACAACTGCCAGAGATCTATCTGCAAGTTTAGATTTTGTTTTTGGTATTTCGAACTGAGTGCGGCCTGATGTTGAAGATCTTAGTCTTGTTCTGTATTGGCCCTGACGTTCAGTGAACAATTCACGAAGGTATAAAGGTGCAGTGCCAGTGACAACACGAAACACAGTTAAAATTACTTTATACATAATTCTAGCACGAACTGGAAGCCAGTGAAGCTGTTTAAGGATATCGACACTGGGTTGATCGTAGGTAGCCCCAGTGACAACTCTTGCAGCATGATTTTGCACACGTTGTAGCTTTTCAAGTTGATAGGCAGGAGTATAAGTGAACAGGCCATTGCAGAAATCTAAATGTGAATGTATTAAACCATGAACAAGGATTTCAGTAGATTTTTTAGTGAGATGCTTCCTGATTGCCTTCAGATTTCTTAATTGCAAGTGCGCTACTTGACACTTTTTTTTGAATATGTAGATTAAAATTAAGGGTACTGGTCATCTGTACACCAAGGTCTCTCACATTATTAACACAGTTAATTTCAACCCCACAAACATTAACGCTGGTAATGTTCAGTTTAGTAAGTTGATGTCTTGTGCCATATAAAATGATATCAGTCTTGCTGTTGTTCATTTTCAATTTATATCTGGTCATCCAAGACACAACGTCGTTAAGGCAATCAGTGAGGTGTTGAAGAATGGTCTCTTTGCTGTGGTGGTTACCAGCTTTAATTTTGAATGCAATTTTATGATCATCTGCATATCCGTATGGATCAGTTGGATACTTCTGGACGACTTTGTTAAGAGCTGCTATGTATAGAGTAAATATCACTGGCCCGGCACAAGAACCCTGGGGAACCCCGAATCTCAGTGGTTCAGTATCCGATGCGGACTGTTCAGTGACGACTTTCATATCTCTATTGGTAAGGTAGGATTCAATCCATTTCAAGGGAACATCTTGAATGGCAAAGTCACTCTGCAGGATCTCGAGCAAAATTGGGATATCAATAATATCGAAGGCGGCACTTAGATCGATCATAACGACTATTGTCACATGTCGGCTATTAGTTGTTTCTAGTAGGTCACTGTACATTTTCATCATGGCAGTCTCAACACCATGGAATTTTCTGTACGCACTTTGGTAGGATGGTAGCATGTTATTTGATTCAATATGATTTGATATTTGGTTCAAAGCAGCTTTTTCAAGGATTTTTGACAAAAATGCTGGATTCGACACAGGTCGATAGTTCTTCAGTTCCAGGGGAAGGCCCTTCTCTTTCAGAAGAGGCCTGATAACAGCGCTCTTCCATGTCTCCGGAAAAACACCTGTGCACAGTGAGCGATTGACAATTTCTGTCACTACGGGTGAAATTTGTTGAAAATGTTCTTTCAGCTTTGGTGTCGGCATAACATCCAGCTCACATGTTGTTGGCTTTGATTCCATTACAAGTTAATTTATGTCTTTTTTAGTTACTGGCTTGAACTCATTGAAGACACAAACACTTGAGGGTGAATTAGATAATTCATTACTAACAGTATCTGTAGTCAAAGTTTCAATGTAAACGCTATCCAGGTCATCACGAAGTCTAATAATTTTGTCACCAAAGTAGCGCAGAAAGTCATTCGCAAGCGCCACCTTGCTGGTGTGAGGCGGAAGTGGGTTCTCCTTCAACCGCCCAAGCAAGTCCGAAGTCACGTTATACAACTTCTTCACATTCCCCTCTGCCTCTCCTATTCTACTCTGATAAAACCCATCCTTAGCTGATGTTAACGCTGCAGTATAGCAGTTTCTTACAGTTTTATACACAGATTTTGCAATATCTGATCTGTCCTTGAAGTAAATTTTCTCAACTGATCTTTTGTATTGTTTTAATTGCTTTAAATATCCCGAGTACCATGGAACTTTGGGTCTAATTACAATTGATCTTTCTTTCAAAGGAGCATGTTTACAAATTATTTCAGATGCAGTCTTGCTGAAATCAGCAACAAGTTCATCAACAGCAGACGACTTTTCTGTCAAACTGGTTAACTCTTCAAGATCTGCTACTAATGAGTCTTTAGAAACACACTTCCAGTTTCTTGTCCTTATGTTTTGTGTAACTAGTGGGGGACGAGACTGTTCTATATTACAGCTGACGAAACAGTGATCAGAGATGTAATAGTCTGACATTGGATTGGTAACACTAGCATGTTTGTCTTCCTTTTTTGTGATTATTAAGTCAATAATATGTCCATTGGCATGAGTTGGAGTGTTGACATGTTGAGTCAGTCCAAAATGATTTCAAACATTGTTGAAATTGTTTTGTGTAGCAGTCTGTTTGCTTATCCATATGAATATTGAAATCCCCTAGAATTGCCATGGACCCAGGTAGAGAGGTTACTTGTTCTAGGTATTCAGTGAATTCCGACATGAATACAGCCTGAGTGATTGGATGTCTCTCAGAATATGGCGGTCTATAAATGCCAACAATTTTGAGAATGAATGTTTGGATGCTTATCTGCCACTCAGCACATTCAAATGATTCAAACGATTTGCTGGGTAGTTTAGACACTTTAAAGTTATTTCTGTGTAGAAGGCCTATCCCTCCACCAATGCGATCAAGTCTGGGAACATCATCAAAGCAGAAACCTTCCTGAGCCAGTTCACCCCTAACAACATCGTCACCATCGGACTTCTTTATAAGTTGAAACCAGATAAGACACTACAATTTAAAGGTGAAAAGTGTTTTAGTGGCAAAATAGTAAAGAGAGAGTAACTATAATGTTAGAAGCCAATGAGTGGAAATAAAAACCTGAAACCATTGGTCATAGGAAAATTTCAAAATCCCAGATGTTTTAAGGAGGTTAAGAGTTTACCAGTAGATTATGACTTCAACAATGAGCTTGGATGACCAGCGTAATCTTTGAAAACTGGCTCTTTCACTTGATAAGCGCATGCGTCTACAAAAACGGAACATAGTGTTGTTTGTGGTTTGTGGATAACTGCCCTGCGCGCCCTCACGAACAAACTTACCAACAGTAAACAGATGTCCCCCCTAACACTACGTCACACCAACAACCAATTGGATCAAGGTGTATTATAAAAAAACTAGGTGGTTTACAGAAAGTTTTTAGTTGAGGCTTTGCTGTCGGACTTTGAACACAAGACCATATCAGATGTGACATTAATCTGAAAGATGCAATTCGTTGGCCTAGCAAAGGCTGGAACTGTGTGCCTGAGAAGTGCATCAGAAACTGTTTCTATTAAAAGTGGATTCCTTACCCAGACGAGGATGATATCTATAGGATGACATTCCCCTTTCTGAACTAGGGAAGCTGCTTTATGAAAACAAATCGGTGCTGATGTCGACGAGTACACCATTATTGACCATGACATTTGTGTTTCCAATGTTCAGTTTCACATAAAATGTTTGATATGTTAATAACATTATACGACATGCAATCACATGCCTCAGCTCTGTGTTTAGTTCGACTGTACATGTAAGACTATCTTGGTAAAGATGAGTAGAGTAACTTCATGAATGTTTCTACATCCTGTAGTTTATGTATGTTTAGTATTTTAAACGTTTGAAGTATGAAATGTAATTGGAGTGGTGACCTTTGTGACGATGTAGTCGGTTCTTAATGGTCAATTCAAGGTATCCGAACCACACATGTGCTTGGAAATAATCGGACAATTTCATAGCTTTTTTCGTCAAGCGTCGCAACGTCATTCGATTCTTTTCGGGACCACAAAGTAGTAAAGGTTTGATACCGAATGACATCAGATGACTTTAGACAGATCGTCTCGAAAACATACGAAATTATTTGACGAGTTCAAAGTGTAATTGTGATCCGGATACCTTAATAATGTGAGATAACTGTCTCCACGGATTAAACTATTAAAAACAATATTGAATTATGCGGAACAAAGTGTGCCGTCTTTAAATTCCCCGATAATAATTGTACTGCAAATAGTCATATTTATGCGTAAAACTTTATAACAGTGGTATGTACACTGCTACCAAAAAATTCATTCATACGCTAAATATGTGCAATCAAAACTCCTGTATTTGACCTGTTTTGTTTTCGGTGCAATATAGAGGGGGGTGATAAATATTTTATTTACCACGTGCGCCCGTAATGTTACCGCGTACACACGTAATAGCAATACTTATTACGTGAGCACGTGGTAGTAATTACGCGCGCGCATTATAGTTATAGCGTTCGCACATAATAAATAATTTTCATGTCCCATCAATGCCGCCGTACGAGTGAGTTGGTTCATGTATATACTTATTTTAAAATCTTGTAAACTTTATTAGGTGCGGTTATATTATAATTACTTTAACTAGATTTTATAATACAGGGGAAATCTTGCAACTTTATAAAAATATATGATGTGTGCAAGAACTTTTGTATTGTAAATATTGTAATTATAGGCGTCAGACAGACATTGTAACGTTCACATGCTGCTATGATTTAGGACATCATCGTAGCTATTATAACCCTTCTTTATCATGAGCAAATACAACCTTGAATATCAATTGCATAACATTACATCTGAAGTTAGAATAGTAAGTACATGTATACATATATAAAGCACATCTATTCTGTTTGTTTGAGGTAATAAACACATCGTCGTATTTACTGAATACCTTACAAAATGGGTGGATGCAGAGGCGAACAAGGATGATGAGCCTATAGTTAACCACTGCATCCAGTTCGTATGTACTCACGGAGTTCCGGACGAATTAATAACAAATCAAGGTCGGGAATTCTACAATCAACTGAACGAGCTATTTTGTAAGGAAATGGGAATAACACACAAAGTTGCTCCAGCATATCATCCACAAATGGATGGCCACACTGAACGATTTAATCGCACACTTTCTAACATGCTGGTTCATTATGTCAATGAAAACAGTGATGACTGGAACAAAAAGTTGTCATACGTTCTATTTGCTTACAGAACAGCTGAGCACAGGACGACAAAAGAAACTCCATTTTTCCTTGTCTATGATAGAAGAGCTCATCTGCCAATCGACCTGGAGCTGCCACCAACTGTGAGCAAATAAATCAAACGGACAGGGCGAACTCTTTTCTGAAGTTGTCAGTGTCGAAAATCCGCATTAGAAAACATTAACACAAAGCAGATACAGCGGAAGAAAGATTATGATAAAAATGGAAACATGTATTTTCAACGTTGGAGATGAAGTATTACTCCATAACATTAAGAAATACAACAGAAAGGTTGGCAAACTAGATCCATAGTGGACGGGACCGTTTGTGGTTGAGAAAGTGTTGATTAATATTTGTTATAGACAAGAAGAAAATCTAGCTGCCTTCAGTGGTATTAGGCTAAAGTCTCACAGAAGGCCGGATAGCACCAAGGGCAGTGCTCCTGACCGAGTTTTTAACGTTGAATTAATCCACTGAAAAATGACCCCAGGATTTTTTCAAGATTTTATGCTACACCGAGTCTCTCAACAAATTCTTCAGCAAAGATATTTTGGGTAATCGTGTTTGTACTCATTTTCCGAAATGGAATTATTTTAAACTCAAGTTGCGGTAAATTATCATGGTCATGTGTATTGTTTGTTGTTAGCATTTTGTCAATTTAACAAAATCCAATAAATATAGTGGACATTTTAATGTTACTTGCTTATTAAAATGAAATTAAGATATCATTTGTGCAATTTATTAATCCAGTCAAAATTAATTTGGAACAAGGAATTTGAACATTGTAAGGAAAGTATCTATTGAAAACTTAGTGTAAATTCATAAGTTTTCCATCACTAAGAATATCATCCAAGCTGAATGTGTAGCAGAATGACAAGCTACAAGTTATTTTCACCCAGGTTCTTTATTTATTAACTTAATAAATCTAACTCAAAAACCACTGAAAAACCCACTGCTCCTACCTCCAGAGTGCGGCGATTTAAATACCAGATTATGGTCAGGTGATCAATTAAAACATGAATATTTAACTTTTTATTCCAAATTGCAAAAACTGACCAATAACTCCAATACTTCAAAAAGGGGTTAAGGTCAAAAGTATATATTAATTAGAATAAAGCTCAGCCCGGGGATTCGAGAAATTCGCTAGTTTTTCAGTCATCTATGAAATTTATCCTAATTGAAACAACATTGTAACGTAACACATAAGGAAACAAATTAAGATTAAACTAATTTAAAAACATAGCCGTTAAATTTAAATCGCCTTTCAATATTCTGGAGTGATTAATATGTTAAATAAAAGATACTAAATAGAGTCTAACTTCACAACCTACAAAATGATATTAATACAGAATATAAAATAACATAAAATTATACATCATTATGTAATATTATATCAGTATGTAATACCAACTATGTTACACACCTCCCCTACTAAGAGATTAATTAAGTTTAATTAATCTCAGAGCAGAACTTAAATAAGTAACACAATGCTCGAACCTAGTTATGACATGTCAAACACACAGGAAAAATAGAAAACACTAATCTAAAGAAAAATACATCACACAAATTAAAACAAGAGGCAATAAAATGTCTGTTCATCATTGTTCTTTTTCTTCTTTTTTTTTAATTAACATGAAAAACAAAAAAATATATTTCACAAGTAATCGTCACTTTTTACACTAACCCCCCAAATAGTCACATGACTATAACCAAGGTTCCTAGGAATCTTAAGGATCGTCGTTGTAAGGTGAATGTTGATAGTTGTCTCAGGTTACGATGTGGACAATTGACATTGGTGATGATAAAGACAACCAATACTGCATGGACCACAAAACTCGATGACAGTTGACATTCTTGATGATAAATAATCACTACAACATGGACCATTAACTTGAATGGTGATGTAGAAAACAGCAACTTGACAACAGTTGACATCTTTGATGATATAAATAACTAATACTACTTGAATCATTAACTTCTATGGTAATGTAGAGAACAGAATCTTGACGAAAGTTGACATCTTTGATGATATAAATAATCAATACTACATGAACCATTGACTTCTATGGTAATGTAGAATACAGAATCATGACGACAGTTGACATCTTTGAAGTAGTAAGTAATTGACATCGATGATTTATAAGGTTTACAAGCTTGAGTGGATTTTGTGAGTACATTTTGCGTCGAAAAATCGTTAAGAGCCATCCGGTGCAGTTGAGCTGCACACAGAGTGATGCCCCCAACATCGACTACATACTCTTCTGCTGCTGCTCAAGAAAATACTTCAGAAGGCGTCCTCTACCCATTGGACGATGTGGATTGGAGGTATTTTTCACGCCCGTTGGCTGATGTGCTTCAATTGATGTAGGAGACTTCATGTCCCCAAAGTTTTCGTCTCTGTCTTCCATTTCAATGGTCTGTGTGGACCTTTGTGACCGGTCAACTCTTCTAATGGACGTGCCATGGACATCACTAGACCTATGCCTACTCAGTGCCAAAATATGTTGACTTATGTTTTTTTCGTTTTATTATTAAGATAACGAAAACAATCGAAATCGGTATCACAGAAATTACAATCAAAATGTAAGAAATTGAAGTATTGTTTTCCGAGGCAGAAGTAGGTTGATAAGTCCTAACATGATGAATAAATCTAGCCATTGGCATTTCTTTAAGTCCTAACAAGTTCTCTGGAATCTGAATACTTGACAAATTTTGGAAAATGGGCTTGAAAATCATTCCAGGCATTAAATGATGTGATGTTATGTAACTTAACCAATGATTTTAATGGATCAGAAATATTATTTTAGAACCTTTTTCAAAATATTCAGGTAATAAAAATTCAACCCATTAAGCATATATCATAATCTCTAATACATTCACTAACTGTTATTTGGAATACCATAATTTGCACAGTAGTGAACCATATTAATTAAGTTGTAATGAACAACTATAGTTAATGCAATGGAAATACCATCATAAATGTAATCCTGAAGGAACCTTGAATCAGCTCAATCCAATTTTCTTAACAAAACTCCATTGTGTTGTATCTCACAACTGTTATTTACAGGATGGAATAACCATCATACAATATTACGAGGAATCACAATTATTTAAACAATATCTACTAAAATGCTCTATCTACTAAAATTCACAATGATCCAAAGGTGAGGTCTGCAGGCTACAACATATCGGAAATCAACTTAAACAAGTTTTTCACCTTATTTGACTTAGATTTTGATTTAGTCCTTGAATTAACTGATTTTGCAACTACATCGATATCTACCGACATTTTATCACTGTCAGATGAATCATCGTTTACATCATCATTATTGCCAATTGACATATCTTGCTCATCATTGGCATACTGATTATTGCTCTCTTGACTTTTAATCCGTTTTGCTAGTTCCATTAATGGAATATCGTTTTCATCATCAGAATCCGACCTTTCGTTTCGATACTTATCTACCAATTTGTTTAAAGGCGTATTATTTTCTAAGGTATCAGGGATTTCAGACTCATTAGAACTGGAGGTCTCGGATTCAGGTGGCATAACATAAGCTGCCTTTCTTAAAAGTTTTCCATCATCCATTTTTGGTATATCCCAATTATCAATATTTGCTAATCGCAAGTGTTCAGCATGGACTCTTATCGTTTTACCTGTTAATTGATTAGAAATCACATAGGACACAGGGCCAGTCTTTTCTATGATACGATAATAAGGAGACCACCTATGATCTAATTTATTTCTCTTTTGATTTTTATAATAGACAGGATCCCCAATGTCAAATTCTACAGATTTAGCTCCCTTGTCTGCGTTTTTAGCTTGTCGTTTTTTGGCTTTCTTAAGATTATTTCTTACTCGAAGGAATGCTTTATGTTGTTCTTGTAATGAAATGAGATGTAGATCTTCACCGTGATATTTTCTACGGGGTTTAAGTATGTTATCTAATGGCAAAACTACATTCTCTATTGTACAACAGAAAGAATGGTGAATATTTCGAAGACTCACTGATATTGAATCTAATAGCTGCCAAACTTTGATTAAGATGTAAATCCCATGTTTCTTGACGATCGGATAATTTTTTTGATAACACATCATGTAAAGTTCGATGGAAACGTTCAACTTTTGCATTGCTTTGAGGCCTGTAAACACTAGTACGAACATGGTCAATTCTCAAATATTGTAAAGCATCCTTAACAATCTTATAACAATTTTCTGTGCCATTATCAGTAACAATCTGCAGAGGACATCCAAACCTAGGAAATATCTCTTCTATTAACAAATATGCAATGGTTTCAGCAGACGTATCTTTAACCGGAAATGCTTCAGGCCAACCCGAAAACCAATCAACAAATGCTACAATATATTTATTGCCAGATAATGATTGTACATATGGGCCACTTAAATCAAGACTTACTTTTGCGAAAGGATACGGTGGAATGTCAGTTTCTTGTAATGGTTGTTTTAGTTTTTGTAATGATCTTGTTTGGCACAATGTACATTTCGAGATATATCCATACAGATCTTTATACATATTCTGCCAATAATATTTCTGTTTTATAGAGTCAAACGTTTTCTGCACTCCCATATGCCCATTTTTATCATGGTATTGTTCAATTACTATTTGCTTTAAGTGATTTGGAACAAACAATCGTAACAATGGGTCTTCTTCTGGACTAGATAAATAATAAAGTAAATTGTCAACAACTATATGATGTTTTTGAGTTTCTTTACCGGCATTCTCCTCTAAAAGGGACCTTTTTATATCCATAATTATGTCATCTTTACTCTGTTCTAAGACCAAATCCAATTGATGTAAGTCATTAGATACTATAGTTCCGTCAGGTTTCTCCAAATTATCTATCTCAGATAAATCACAGGCTGCAAATTGTTTTGGATCGAACAGACTAGAATTCAATACATTGATTTCATACAAATTCATTAAAATCAGGTTCATCTCGACTCAAATTATTGTCATTAATTTCCTCCATGGTTGAATTAACATTATCTGGATGTCTGCTTAAAAGATCAGCTAATACATTTTGTACTCCAGGGATGTAATCAATGCTACATTGATAAGCAGCAATAGTTAGAGCCCAAAGTTGAAGCTTTTTGTTCTGAAGCGGCGATTTAAGCAAGTATTTCAATGGTGCATGATCGGTCTTAATAACAAACTGTGCACTGTGCAAGTAAAAATCTAATTTTTGTAAGGCGTAATGAATAGCATAAGCCTCTTTTTCAATAGTAGACCAGCGACACTGAGTTTTACTCAATTTATGTGACAAATAATAGATGGGCTTTTCTTCACCACCGCTGATTTGAGTCAAACAAGCACCAATGCATGTATTACTTGCATCTGTATAAAGAGTATATGGTTCATTTGGATTAGGATATGTTAACAATGGAACAACAGTCAAGCTATCTTTAATAAAATCAAAAGCTTTTTGATGGACATCTGACCATTTATAATGTGCATGTTTTCTGGTCAGTGCAATTATAGGTTCAGCTATCTGAGAAAAATTAGGAATGAAACGCCTATAATAAGAACTTAAACCAATGAAACTTCGACATTCCCTCACACAAGTTGGGGCGGACAATGACCTAATAGCCTCAACTTTCTGTGGATCTGGTTTCACACCTTCAGTACTTATAATAAAACCCAAATAGTTTGTTTCATCTTTAAGGAAACTGCATTTTTTCAATTTCAATTTCAAGTTATGCTCAGTCAATTTCTGAAATATTACATTCAAATGACGCACATGTTCTTCAAGCGTCGGACTAAAGATAAGAATATCATCAAGATATGCAGTGGCAAAATCCCTGCAATCCTTTGCTTTGCCCAATAAAACCAAAATATCATCAATCAAAGGTAATGGGTAAGAGTTTCTTTTCGTTATTTGATTAAGTTTTCGAAAATCTACACAGAATCTTTTACTTCCATCTTTTTTATCAATAATTACCACTGGGAAAGACCAGGGTGATCTTGATCTTTGAATGACACCAGCATTTAACATTTCATCTATAGCTTTATCCATAACCTTCCTATTATTTATAGGTGTTCTGTATGGCCTCAATTTAATTGGTTTATGATTTCCTGTATCAATTTTCATTTTTACCGTATCAGTGTAACCCAAATCTGCATCAGTCTGCGCGAAAAGGTTTTTATGGTTCAAAATCAATGACTCAACATTTGATCTATATTTTTGAGGAACATCCAAATCTCCTAAATTTAAAGAATTAGAATCCAAATTATTTTTCAATACTGAATTTACTCTTTTTACATGAGCATTTTTAGTATTTGTAAGTTTTGCCACTAATGCATGTCTATTTATTCTATAAAATTTGTTTGTACTATTCACAACCAATAATGGTATAGTCCTGTTTTTAGTCAATTTGGATACTGAATTGACTATTGTTAGACCTGGTTCATGTAAGAGAAATCCTCTATCAATCTGCGAAACTTCAAACTCCTCACCAGGTTTTAAATAAGGGTGTTCTGATACTTTCCCATAACAAATTTGTGCTGTATTTGGCCTTATAGACTCCATATATTTCATACGGATGTTACTGGCTATGTGGATATCTTCCTCAAGCCTTACATAGTGTTTGCCATGAACTCTTAAACATTTCAAATCAAAATAAAGTCTAACATCGTTCTTTTTCAACCAATCATAACCTAATATCATGTTTCTATTCAAATCTCTAACAACGCAAAATTCTTGCGACATGTCGGAACTACCGACCTTAATGCTCAATTTAATGCAACCAATCACCTTTAGTGGGGCGTGGCTGGCAGTTTGTAAACTAATTGACCTTTTGATTAATTTTGGTTTGTCCTTAAGTGACCTAAAAACACGTTCATGCATTAAAGAAATTTCTGCACCACTATCAACTAAAGCTCGAAATTTTTGATTACCAATAGATAAAAGACATGAATTTGGATTACCAGAAGAATTAATGACAATTGTTTTTTGTCTCTTAACATGCATAGATTTGTAACCATTGTTAAAATTGTTTAAATTAACATCAGACATGTTGTGTGCCTTACTCTTCCTATTGACCTCTCCATAGAAAGAGTACCCTAGTTTTCCTGCTTTTGTTTGTCATTCTCATCGTAAGACTTAGCATTTTTCTTTGCCCAACAATCCATGGATTTATGTCCTAATCTTCCACAGTTGTAGCAAGTAATCTTTTGATTCAGACCCTTGTAACAATTTTTGGCAATGTGGCCGTTCCCGCCGCATTTAAAACAAATAAAAGAAGAAACACTTTGAACCGATCGACAGTCACTAGCTTTGTGATCTTGTTTTTGACATTTAAAACAAATCAGTTTTCTAGATAAGTCAACTTCCATGGGTTCATGACCATCTTGATTTAAAGAATTTGATTTTTGGTAAAAGAAGTTGAAACGAGCATTTGAATGGCCACTAGCAATTGCAAGCCTATACTTTAAATTGAACTCTGCCATTGCAATATCTATGGCAACTCTAAGGTGATCAGGGTTTCTACGTAAAATGGTTAATTTCAATTGTTCATTGGACAACCCATTTACGAAAATATCAATTAATTGAGACTGTACTTGTGGGTCATTTAAATCATCAAAACTTTCCTCAGCCAATGACATAATTTTCTCTGCATATAACTGAATGTTATCTGAGGGTTTTTGCTTAATTTGTTTCAGTAGGGAGAACGCTACGTGTTTATCAGAGACATCGCTAAACCTTTTCGCCAATTCCCGTTTCAATTCTTGCCA
This sequence comes from Lutraria rhynchaena, assembly GCA_008271625.1. Taxonomy (NCBI): domain Eukaryota; kingdom Metazoa; phylum Mollusca; class Bivalvia; order Venerida; family Mactridae; genus Lutraria; species Lutraria rhynchaena. Next base: position 647,339 of record VIBL01000184.1, on the reverse strand, counting down.
AGTTATATCAGGGTTTTCCCTTAAGTACCTTTGTAAAAAACCACTAACTGGACCTTGAGCAGTCTGATGGGCTAAAATTTTACAATCATTATTTGCGATTCCAACCATGAGCTGGTATTTCTCAATGGACCTAATCCATTCTCTGTAATTATTTTTATTCCCATCAAAGGGTTTGATTACTTGCGTGGCACCCTGACATCCCAAAATTGTAGTAACATTTTTTACCTCCTGAGCCAAACCATGAAAAATTTGCCCTAATTGATCCAATGATTCATCAGTAACGTTCATGTTTTCCATTATGAAGAAAAAAAGTCTGTTTAATTTATGAAAATTCAAACAACTCAAAACTTCAAACTAAATTATTTAATACTAATGGAATTTAATGTGAAAAATGTAATAATAAAATCTCAAAAATTTACCTCAAAACTACAATTTCAGTTCAATGACTTATTGAAAATTATCTAAAATCATTAGTAAGAGAAAAAAAATCCATTTGCTTAACAAATTACTTTATGCCTAAATACGAATCATTTACATGAAATACATTGTTACCATCAAACAGTCTCCCTTAATTACAGCACTCATTTTCTTATCAACCAACTTAGCCAAAAATCAATACTACTCTTAAACGAATTTGAATCAATCATCAACAGTTAAACTCCATAAACATTTAAATAACTTAATCTACTTTAAGTCAACATTATTAAAATTTGATCGTAAGCACAGATGTAGTAGTTTGTCTCACCTGCTTGTCCATCTTCTTTTTCTTTTATCCTGGTCACTGTGGCACCAAAAATAACACGTGTAGCAGAATGACAAGCTACAAGTTATTTTCACCCAGGTTCTTTATTTATTAACTTAATGAATCTAACTCAAAAACCACCGAAAAACCCACTGCTCCTACCTCCAGAGTGCGGCGATTTAAATACCAGATTATGGTCAGGTGATCAATTAAAACATGAATATTTAACTTTTTATTCCAAATTGCAAAAACTGACCAATAACTCCAATACTTCAAAAAGGGGTTAAGGTCAAAAGTATATATTAATTAGAATAAAGCTCAGCCCGGGGATTCGAGAAATTCGCTAGTTTTTCAGTCATCTATGAAATTTATCCTAATTGAAACAACATGTAACGTAACACATAAGGAAACAAATTAAGATTAAACTAATTTAAAAACATAGCCGTTAAATTTAAATCGCCTCTCAATATTCTGGAGTGATTAATATGTTAAATAAAAGATACTAAATAGAGTCTAACTTCACAACCTACAAAATGATATTAATACAGAATATAAAATAACATAAAATTATACATCATTATGTAATATTATATCAGTATGTAATACCAACTATGTTACAAATGCAACTTTTGTGACCTCCTGTTGCTTACATTTTAAGGAGTCTTTTCTCTTTCATTCTATAAGGATGTCTTTGCTAGTTTCCGGTTCCACTGATGATTCCTTGCAGATAGAGCCGTTAAGTCCAAAGGTTCCACTGATGATTCCCTGCTAATAGAGCCGTTAAGTCCAAAGGTTCCACTGATGATTCCCTGCTAATAGAGCCGTTAAGTCCAAAGGTTCCACCCCTTTAATTGAAAAGAAAAACAGACAAAATCAAAGACAATCAAAAAAATCACATGTTATGCCATTTAAACAGAGTTTTTTTCACATAACACTGTTATGAAATCAGAAAGAAGGCAACTATCAGTCTGAATAGGTTTTCCGTTGTATTGTCTCATATCTATATTATCCTGACAAGGGTACATATCTTAATCATCATGTTTCAACTATAATAAATGTTACAATTCTGTCTTACATGTGGATAGATAAACCGGGATATACATATGTTTATTTTATTTCATACCCTTCTATGAAATTTCGACAAAAATGTCGATTTTCCTCCATATGGTTCTCCAACTTAGGTTCTGGTGTATAACTGTTTACAAGGACCTGCTCGAACCGTATCTGAGAATTCCTGTGTTGACCAGCTTCGGTTGACAAAATGTTGTAAAATATCATTCTATTATCACAATATTATGTTGCTTATGAAAAAAACAGTGTCAGTAAATAAAACAATTATACGAACGAACGAACGAACGAACGAACGAAGCGAACTAATGTTACGTGAACAATAAATTTGTTACATTTAATTAATTGATTTGTAACACTCTGCATATATATGTAACAAACAAGGACGATTGTTGGACACGTTGGGCAAAGAGATTGGCTTAGTCTGTACTTTGATTTCTTCCTTCTTTAGATAATTAGTTAAATGAAAATTGACAGATAAAATGTGTGAACTGTTCACATTGCACAAATAGGTCTGGATTCTGTGCCAACATCAGTCATAATGATAACCACAACATATGGCGTCGTCAGGTAAAGATAGATTTACTGAGCAAGCCAGAGAGGGACCAGAAATGTTCAGAGGGGCTATAACTTTTATTTGAAACTTTTTTCATTTCCTTCCATTCCTCACTAAATCGTTTGTTTTATTTATTTCTTATCTTTCTAACAAAAAAATATACAACTTAACAAATGACGAGCAGTTTACAAATTGTAGAAATAGACTTTAAACCTTTATGACCATATCATATCTGTGGTGCAATTTCTCGTGTAGTTGTTGCCAGTGACGATTCTTGTAATATGAATTTTCTGCATTAATTTTATGGTTTAATGTTTTTCTTTTTTTTCGTTCTTAAATCATGTTCACATTTTGTTATTGAACACGATAACTGATTATCTTCAGGAAAAATCTAAATATGCAGCGTTGATGTATCACTAAACTGAAAAATACACGTAAATTTCGTTCTGAAAAGGACGACAATTCCTTGTTTGGTTAACGAAAGAATTCGGGCAAATAGAGTACCACGACGCCCTATGCTCTTTCTTCAACCGACATCCGTCCCATTTTGTTTTTCACATGTGAGGAATGTCAATCGATTTTGATGTAAGTGAATAAAACTTTCTACATATATAATATTATATCGATGTCTAACAAGCCAACTGGACAGCGAAGCACAATTTTATCGATACAATCACATATCTTAAGTTAAGGATAATATGATGAAAAAAATGAGAATAAAATCTCTAAAATGTGTGAAATCTGCCCGTTAGTATAGGAACATTAGAACTTTAAATAAATATCAACACAAAGATAAAATCTTGGTGCAGAAAGAAGCGCAATAAACCAAGCGGAACGTTAATCGTGTTGTAAAGTACACCGAGGTGAATACCAGGTGAAATATGTTGAACTAAGCTAATTATAGAAACTAGAGTACATGTAATATAAACATATGCGGCTTTATGTTATGCATACATTTCCATGAATACCTAGGTAAGAACAGAGAATCAACTGGAGATCGGTAGGGTGCGTACATATCATTCGTGTTCTCCTCGTATTTATTGTTACTTAGTTGTGTCAACTGTGCACATCGTTTGGAACGTTAGAAGTACAAATTTGTTTATTTTAACCAGTTACGCTGTGCCAACAACAGGACAAGTTACAGCCAGTGAACATACACTCCCAAAGTGTATTGACTCGCGTGACTTCAAAAGGATACGGAACGTACTAACTTTAAGATATACCGTCGTTCGTAATTGACATCATGCCAAGAAGTAAGAACCTTTTGAGGAATCATTGTGCTAAAGGTAAGATAAACATATGTTTAATATATCTGGTTATGTCTTTATAGGTAGGATAACACAAACTTGGTGTCAGTTGATAGTGAAGTGGTCTATTTATAAAATGAGACAGTAATAATACAACAATGATCCATGGATATTCATGACGAGGGCGTAGCCGGTGTGTGTCTGCGAAGATATGCTAATAGATTTATGTGACCAAGGGCTGGGCGGTGGCGCTGGTGTAGCATAAAATTTTGATTGTTGATCAGTTTTTCGACGTTAAAAATTGACCCCTACCGTTAAATCATTACCCAATCACGTTTAAAAAATTATCAGTCTTTGTAAGCAGTGGTTAGGATCCCGGTCGCGGCAGGTTATACCCTTCTATGAACATTTGACAAACATGTCAATTTTCCTCCATATGTTGAGAAGTTGTCGGCTCCTTGTTGATGGGTAAATTAGTAATGGTTAGTAAACAGTCCAGGAAAACGGGTTAGGTGAACCGGTCGCCGTATATAACTGAAAAATTGTTGAAAAACGGCTTTAACCCCAGTCACATAAAAACAAAAACAGTCTTTGGAGGGTTACTTTTCACATGCTATGGATACAAATATGCGTTTTTTCTTCTATATCAGTATTCAATGTAATTTCAAATAGCATAAACATGTGCCATGAAAGATTTTTTAAAAAGAAAAGCCAGTGTTTACTTTACAATAAAGTCATTAAAAGTTGCTGTGTGTCTAGGATATATTTTGGTTTGGAAATATTGGTTTAAATATTGCACCTTTTTTAATTTGAAGATCTCACTGTTTGTTTCCGAAGCATGTGATGGGAATCATGGAAAACCTCACAGTTCCAAATAAGAGTTACTGTAATCAAATTTTGGTGCCTTTCCCTACTTCGCAAGATGCACCACCTTAATTTAGATAAGAATGCTATTAAAGTCAGCTGCAAATGTCATTGGGTTCAACACCCCAGTCATCGTAAGATATCAGCATATTTAAGAGGATGGCTGGAACATCCTTAGTTGGGCCAGAAAGTACGCCCAATTATGCCCCCAACATCAAATCCTGATTCCACTCCTGTTTTTTCCTTGTTTTTTTTCTGTAATTCATTGATGGCAACACACTGTATTATCACCTACCAGTGAAAATCAATCAGAACTTAAACAATACAATGGCAATGTTCATTTCTCATGTTGCTTTAATAAACTGCTGTAGAGTTCTATGTATTGGCATTGAATGAAGCACGTTGGGATTGACATCATCACATATGCGTCCATTCATTTGCATGATGTGTGGAAGCCAGGTGTTTAATTTTCTATGTTTGCGTGACCAAAATAACTTCATTTTAATATCGTATTGTCACTGGTGTAATGTATTTGTGTTTATTTATTATTCCAACATCATATGTATGTTGGGTCCATGCATGTACCACAAATGAGTGGGGACAAAGAAGCTATGAACACTAGAGTAAGATCAAGAAACATAATATGGTTACAACTGGGTGAGGCATACTTAGATTGATGCAACCCCTCCTAAAGGGGTGATACGCAGTATGCTGTAAAGTTATTTGTTGGTACTCGTAAACCACAATTTACGTGTTCAGCACTCTAGTGAGAAACAACATACAGTAGTCTCTACTCACGTGACAAAATTAAGGAATTCTTGGGACTTGAATGGATAGGGTGACCTCAAAGACTATATAGCATATAGACATAAACAAAAGGGAGCTTAGGGCTATGAAAAGTGTAAACTTGTGTTAAACAGTGCTTTATGAAAGCTACGCTCCTGTGGTACTAATTCTCTTATTCCTTGATCTCTATATTTTATTTATATAGGGTGTAGTTATCCTTAAAAAGTGACCCCCAAAAAATGATAAAAATTTAATACCTAATCAAAATTTAACGACTTTTTATCAAAATTTATCATTGAAAACTTGTCAGGGTAGTGATTTTCAATGTTGAGAAATGACCTTTGGGATCTTTTTTCAATGGGTCAAAATCATGCTACCCCAGCTCATAGAAAATATGCGTGTTTGAGTGAATCAGCTCTTGCAGCTGACGGCCCTAAATGTCTCCAACACCTAGTTTGTTCAGTGTGTTGTAGGTTCCTATGAACTTCTCGGAATCATTTACAACTACCATAGTCCCATTCAGATTTTCAGTATTTTATTCAATTACAACAAATATTAATGATAAATTAATAATAATAGATACAAATTTGAAACCAGATGATACATATAAATTCTTATGTTTCTTATGTTACTTGTTTAAAGACTTAACAGAGACTCTGAAGACTGTGTGAAGACTGGCTTAAAATTGAGAAACAAAATAATTATTGAGACAAAAGGGCTGGACCCGTTATAAAGTGTGACCTTTCTGGAGGATTGCAGGGGTTGATAGGGGACAGTTGTCCTTTGCAGCATTTCCAAGGATGGGTATACCTGTCCTGTTGGCAAATATGCAGGAATAATATCACAAAGTAATATTGATATTTGTGAAAAAACAACTATAAAAAGATAACCTTTGTTGCAGAAACATTATCTAAATGCAATCTTGACTATGTTAGTGAAAAAATCAGCAATTACATGAAAATCTGGTCTTGTAAATAATTAATAAATTGTGCATGCCCAAACAGAAGTTATGTTTTTTCTTGTTAAAGAAGGAAGATTTACTCTGTAACTTTTACACTATTTACTTTTACATGATAGTATACATATGCAATTATATTCAAAACTTGCAAGTAGAAAACACTTCATGATATTTTATTCATGAACATTTTGAAAATATGGAAGAAACTGCTTCTTGCTCTAACCCCTAGATTATTTAGTTTAAGATGATAAAAATATCTATAGAAGTTAGTATTTGAAATATGTAGAATTGATTTGTGTGAAAAACTAATTGATTGACACACATATTTAAGAGCAAACATTACTTTTTTGTGTGTCTGGCAATAACATTATAAACACATAGAAACTTAATAAAAAGGAATTTTAAATAATGAAGTAAAATTTGTAAATTGATATTAAAAATTCATGACAGTTATAGACCTTTTTACAGATTCAACCTGTATAAAACGATGCTGCTGTACAGATATATTGTTATTGATGTATGTTCTATTCCTGGTATCTTATGTTGATGAGTTATATGTTATTAAGACACGTCAAATCAGAACCTGACTAACACAGCATGTTAATCTTTTTAGGTTGGTTTATGCTAGACATGTTTTATGTGACGAAAACCTGTACAACATCAAATTTAGCTGTAGAATGAATTACAATTCATGATATTAAACCCATGCATAAACTGCTTATATTTCATTTTGAAGTATGTGGTTTACATTTTATGTAGTTGGTATGCAATAATTTATGACACGTTTTCACCTAGCAGTAGTATATATATTCTCTTTTCCGGACAGAATTCGAGCGTGACTGCTGACTTAATAGAAACTGAAAAATGCATTGTAAAGCATCACATACCATTTTCCATTTAAATACAAATATTTTGTGAAAATGCCTAAAAGTAGTTCACATACATTCTTGTGGTATAGATGTTGAATTTGGATAAAATGTTTGCAAGTAGTAAGTTTATTCAAAATCTTCATTGTTAATTAAATTTATTTCAGATATTGTATCTCTTGTAGAATTTACACTTGCATCCCTCTCTCCAGTATTACCATGTGACATGTTTACACTCTCAGTAAATTATCATCTCAATTAATGACCTTGTCGTATACTTACACTATCGTGCAGTTACACTTTCAGAGAGTCATTATGTCATTTAATGGCTTTGTCACATAGTTACACTATCAGGTAGTTACCTTAGTTGATGACCTGATCACATAGTTACACTATCAGGTAGTTATTATCTCAGTTGATGACCTGATCACATAGTTACACTATCAGGTAGTTTCCTTAGTTTATGACCTGATCACATAGTTACACTATCAGGTAGTTATCTTCTCAGTTGATGGCCTGATCACATAGTTACACTATCAGGTAGTTACCTTAGTTGATGACCTGATCACATAGTTACTTTATCAGGTAGTTACCTTAGTTGATGACCTGATCACATAGTTACACTATCAGGTAGTTATCTCAGTTAATGACCTTATCACATAGTTACACTATCAGGTAGTTACCTTAGTTGATGACCTTATTACATAGTTACACAATCAGGTAGTTATCATCTCAGTTGATGGCCTGATCACATAGTTACACTATCAGGTAGTTATCTTAGTTGATGACCTGATCACATAGTTACACTATCAGGTAGTTATCATCTCAGTTAATGACCTGATCACATAGTTACACTATCAGGTAGTTACCATCTCAGTTGATCACCTGATCACTTAGTTACACTATCAGGTAGTTACCATCAGAGTTGATCACCTGATCACATATTTCACTATCAGATAGTAACTGTTATCTTAGTTGTCCCTTGTTTTTTCATAGACTTCTATAGTGAAATCTTAAAAAATCTTCTTGTCACAAACCACAAGGTCTAGAGCTTTGGTATTTGGTATTTAGCATCACCTAGTGGTCCTTTATTAAGTTGCTCATATTATGCTCCGGGTCTGGCTTCTACAATGATCTGCTACTCAGAAACTACCTGTCAGATTTACTTCAAATTTACTGTGTAGAAGCCTTTTGACATTCTAACTGCAATTTACTCATATTATATCAGTTGACCCCTTTTAGGCGGTTGCTAGAACTAGAAGTAGAAAAACCTTTAATCATCTTCTTCTCATGAACCAATGGATGGATCATCACCAAACTTGGTCAGTAGCATCCTTAGAATAAAAATGGTTGGCCTCAATTAGGGGCCGCTAGAGCTAAAAATAGAAATACCTTTAAATGTCTTCTTCTCATGAACCAATGGATGGATCATCCCTAAACTTTGTTTGTAGCATCCTTAGATGGCCCTCTGTCAAGTTTGCAAAAATAAAATTTGGTCAGTACCTTTTGGGACCACTAGAGCTAAAGATAGAAATACAGTTAGATGTCTTTTTCTCATGATTCTATCGATGGATTATTACCAAACGTGGGTTTTAGCATCCATAGGTAGTGTTCTATCAGATTTGATTAAATAAAAAAGGTTGGCCCCAATTAGGAGCCACTAGAGCTAAAAATAGAAATACCTTAAAATGACTTGTTTTCATGAACCAATGGTTTTGATCATCACCAAATTTGGTCTGTGGCATCCTTCAGTCATCACGAATATTCTTTTGTAGTATCCTTTGATGGCCCTTTATCAAGTTTATTATTGTTCCCCACTTATTTGCCCAAAAGTGTACCTTTATTACCTTTTTAGTAACAAGTTAACTAACATTTATTCTGGTGAGTGATGCTGGACCATTGTGACCCTCTAGTTTTACGTAGAGTTATATAATGAAATCTTAAAAAATCTTCATGTCCAAAACAGCAAGGACTAGAACTTTGATATTTGGTATGTCTCGTCACTTAGTAGTCCTTAGCTGCCTTCAAGGGAGCATACATGTTTAACAAACATTTTTTGTTTCCTAAACACTTTCAGTGTTGGCAATGTTCCTCAGTTGAGTGACTAGGGTCGTTGGGCCCTCTTGTTTTTGTTTTCAATGCTATTCCTCACTAAAAGCTAAGTATATATTATAATTTAAAACTGAACTTTACTTTCCCAGCATTGATTTTTTTTTAGATGGTCTTGACCATTGGGAAGTTATTAGTTCTGGCGGTGATGGATTCTGTTGTGAAGAAGAACCAAGTGGATGTAAAGCTATTAATGAATGTACCAAAATTAAAGGTTTGTTCTGAGATTATTAGAGTAGATTATGACAATTATTTCCTGCAGATTTTTCAGAACGGAGATTTAATTTATCTACATGTATATTATGCAGGAAGTTTTACTAATTATAAACTTATTACTTTATATATATCTGTGACCGTGGTCAATGGTTAGTGTGCCAGACTTGTAACCTGGTAATCTGGGTTCAAATTCCAGTTGTGGCCGGTTATACCTTCCATGAAAATTTGACATAAATGACAATTTTCCTCCATATGTCAAGAAGTCGCTGGTTCCTTATAGAAGGGTAAGTTAGTGCTGGTTAGAATACAGTCAATTAAAACAGGTTAGGTGAAATGGCCACCATATATAACTGAAAAGTTATCGGAAAACGATGTTAAACCCAGTGAAAAAAAATACTATATGTCGTTTGATGTTGAACAGACAATCAATTAGTATATTTGTCTTGATATATATATTACAGAGTGTAAGTATTCTCTCCTGGATAAATGAGTTTCTTGTCAAGAATTGTGATGTCTTAGTTGCTCTTAAGTTATAAAAAATAATAAGTATTGAATATTCATAATGATTGATCAGTGAAGATATTTGAAAGTACTCTTTGTTAATTTTATGATAATACCAGGGAATTCTTTATATGTTAAAGATACTGGCCTGATTATTTGTAATCTTATCATTTCACAGACAATCTAGGATGTTGGGCAACGAGCCATGAACCTTGTGTTAAATACCAGCTGATTTATCTACCTGAATTTGATATCAGTGATGAACGATTAGATAGTAAGAAACCTCCAATAACTATACGGGATTGGTATGTATGACCTATGTAGTCTCCTGTATATAGTCTGTGTAGTATAACTGTACAGGATTGGTATGTATGACCTATGTAGTCTCCTGTATATAGTCTGTGTCAGTATAACTGTACAGGATTGGTATGTATGACCTATGTAGTCTCCTGTATATAGTATGTGTCTAGATAACTGTACGGGATTGGTATGTATGACCTATGTAGTCTCCTGTATATAGTCTGTGTAGTATAACTGTACAGGATTGGTATGTATGACCTATGTAGTCTCCTGTATATAGTATGTGTCTAGATAACTGTACGGGATTGGTATGTATGACCTATGTAGTCTCCTGTATATAGTCTGTGTAGTATAACTGTACAGGATTGGTATGTATGACCTATGTAGTCTCCTGTATATAGTCTGTATAGTATAACTGTACAGGATTGGTATGTATGACCTATGTAGTCTCCTGTATATAGTCTGTGTCTAGATAACTGTACGGGATTGGTATGTATGACCTATGTAGTCTCCTGTATATAGTCTGTGTCTAGATAACTGTACGGGATTGGTATGTATGACCTATGTAGTCTCCTGTATATAGTCTGTGTAGTATAACTATACAGGATTGGTATGTATGACCTATGCAGTCTCCTGTATATAGTCTGTATAGTATAACTGTACAGGATTGGTATATATGACCTATGTAGTCTCCTGTATATAGTCTGTATAGTATAACTGTACAGCATTGGTATGTATGACGTATGTAGTCTCCTGTATATAGTCTGTGTCTAGATAACTGTACGGGATTGGTATGTATGACCTATGTAGTCTCCTGTATATAGTCTGTGTAGTATAACTATACAGGATTGGTATGTATGACCTATGCAGTCTCCTGTATATAGTCTGTGTCTAGATAACTGTACAGGATTGGTATGTATGACCTATGTAGTCTCCTGTATATAGTCTGTGTAGTATAACTGTACAGGATTGGTATGTATGACGTATGTAGTCTCCTGTATATAGTCTGTGTCAGTATAACTGTACAGGATTGGTATGTATGACGTATGTAGTCTCCTGTATATAGTCTGTGTAGTATAACTGTACAGGATTGGTATGTATGACCTATGTAGTCTCCTGTATATAGTCTGTGTCAGTATAACTGTACAGGATTGGTATGTATGACCTATGTAGTCTCCTGTATATAGTCTGTGTCTAGATAACTGTACGGGATTGGTATGTATGACGTATGTAGTCTCCTGTATATAGTCTGTGTAGTATAACTGTACAGGATTGGTATGTATGACGTATGTAGTCTCCTGTATATAGTCTGTGTCTAGATAACTGTACGGGATTGGTATGTATGACGTATGTAGTCTCCTGTATATAGTCTGTGTAGTATAACTGTACAGGATTGGTATGTATGATGTATGTAGTCTCCTGTATATAGTCTGTGTCTAGATAACTGTACGGGATTGGTATGTATGACGTATGTAGTCTCCTGTATATAGTCTGTGTAGTATAACTGTACGGGATTGGTATGTATGACGTATGTAGTCTCCTGTATATAGTCTGTGTCAGTATAACTGTACAGGGTTGGTATGTATGACTTATGTAGTCTCCTGTATAAAGTTTGTGTCAGTATAACTGTACAGGATTGGTATGTATGACCTATGTAGTCTCCTGTACATAGTCTGTGTCAGTATAACTGTACAGAATTGTTCTATAAAACTCAAAATTTACTTTATATAAACATATAGGTACAGTTGATTGGAAATAATATCAATGTTAAACTGTGTAAAAAGTTATGGTTACAGTTGTATTAATGTTACTGTGTAGAATAGGGTATCTCCAATCATGTAATGATATAGAATACAGACTTAAGTTTGTAAAAGCTGGTGGGGCTGTCGGAGCATAGTTTATATATCATAATATACATAATTTTAACATCTGCATGAAGAATCTAATTCTTGTTAAACAAGTTATATAATGCTGTTGAACAGTCATTAAAATGTTGATTAATACTAAATTAATGTACTGATATTCCTAAGAACTTTATTGACATTCTCAACTGAGATACTACTTGAATCAACACACCTGTGATGTGTTTATTTAGAGACAAGCTTGATTTTAAGGTATTGTGCACGAGGTGACTGTGGTTGTCAATATTCCATCAATGTCCAGTTGCTAGCTGATGATAAAGAGACTGAACTAGATGCTTGGAGTTTTGATGATACAAAGGAAGAAGGATCTGAGTGGACAAAGGTAAATTATGAGGACAATACTGGTAATTATTCTGTCACAATGAAGTTAAGTATGGTCTGTCACATTTTCATATAATGATATAAAGGTTGCTTATATTGAGTGTGTCATCAGTTGCAGCTCTGATGTTTCTTATAGATGTTATCTTTGTGTTCTGTCCTGTATGAAATATTCTTACATCCATGAATATTTTAGGTGAAGCACATATTTAAGGATTATCCTTCTGGTGTACGATATGTCAAATTCCAACATGGTGGTCAGGATACCAAGAACTGGGCTGGACATTTTGGAGTAAAGATGACCAACTCTGGAGTCTTTGTTGGCAAAAAACGAAGCAACAAAAAGAAAAGGGTAAATTGAATTAAATAATTCTTCCTGGTGTATGTCACTTATGTTAGCAAGTTTTGAGATTATTGAAATGCTCACTAAATTTCAACATAAACTTTGAGAGGCCGATTTTGTAAAATTTCTTTGGGATTTTGGTTTTGTGAAAAATGTTGAGCAATGATATTTCTATACATGAAAAGATAACAAAAAGCATCTAATAAGTTTATTTATTATCTACCGCTAAAAGGTGGAGGGATATAGGAATGGTAAGCATTTGTGCATGCATGCATGTGTGTATTCCAATATTAATCTTGATGAGGAAAGGTGCAGTCCACACTTCCTGATTTTGTCCTGATTTTCCTTTGTTATTTTTCATTCTGTAATTTTGTCCAGAGCCTAACTCAAAAGTGATTAGAGTTATTTTCTCGAAACTTATTAGGTGGATAGATGGCAATGAGGAGAGGTGCATGGTGCAAGAGCTGTCGCTTTTAAAGATTGTTTCGAGATAGCAAATATCTCAGTAACAGCTTTGCTGTTGGATTATCCTAATACAGACATACATTATGTAAATGTTCTTACTCTTTGTGTCAGAATACTGGATATTTATTCTTTTATTTTTCAACTCTAAAATAAACTTGTGACACTGTGATTCAAGTATTTCTGATTGTTCAGCATGAATGTGTTTTTTCAACAGCTCCTGTCACTTTCTTTTATGAAAAGGCATGGAATCATGATTCAATTTTGCTCTTATTTCAGGAAGTACGTTCTAACGTTGGAAGAAATCTTCTGAAAAATCCATGTGGTGAAGGTAAAATTTCATTCCAGCATTTCTGTAGAATGTTTTGCAAACAATAAGTCAAAAATGATTTATTTACACGTTATTAAATATTGAGTAATACATGTGCTAGGATTGCTCCAAGATACCAGTGTATCACAGCACTTTCCTTAATTTATGTACAGCCTGTACTTCTGAATACCTGAACTCACAGATTCCAAATACGAAACAGTTATATACAGTCTGTACTTCTGAATACCTGAACTTCCAAATTTCAAATACTAAACAGTTATATACAGTCTGTACTTCTGAATACCTGAACTTCCAAATTTCAAATACTAAACAGTCATACACGGAATTTATAACCAATCTGGCATAAGTTATTTTTCATATGTAGGTAAATATATTGATTATTAGATTTAATTGCCAATATCATTACGTGTGTGTTAGGTGCTAATTTGGACATTCTTAAGCACTTTACAATAGGCAGATACAGGGGTCAAACAATTTTTTAAATTATCATAGCTTCATAATTTAGTGCAGTAAGAGTTATGTTATTCAAATTCTAAATGTTATTTTATGAAATTATCATTATTTTGAAAATTGTTAAAAAAACCTTCAGGACATCGAAGGATTGAAATGTCCTTAGAGAAAAGATTAATACACTAGTAATACACGAGTCTATTTGTTTTTATGTTCACAACAGCAAATAATAGCACATACATAAATACACTTATACTTGTTCATGCCAGAAAACTTCTTAAAACCAAATTGTTCAGCAGATGAGTGTTCAGTACTCAGGAGTTACTCTGTTTTATATCTTATACACAGCTCTGTTTTAGTGAACAATATCTTATCTTATACACAGCTCTATATTTTAGTGAATAATATCTTATCTTATACACAGCTCTATATTTTAGTGAACAATATCTTATCTTATACACAGCTCTATATTTTAGTGAACAATATCTTATCTTATACACAGCTCTATATTTTAGTGAACAATATCTTATCTTATACACAGCTCTATATTCTAGTGAATAATATCTTATCTTATACACAGCTCTATATTCTAGTGAATAATATCTTATCTTATACACAGCTCTGTTTTAGTGAACAATATCTTATCTTATACACAGCTCTATATTTTAGTGAATAATATCTTATCTTATACCCAGCTCTATATTCTAGTGAATAATATCTTATCTTATACACAGCTCTATGTTTTAGTCAATAATATCTTATCTTATACACAGCTCTGTGTTTTAGTGAATAATATCTTATCTTATATCCAGCTCTATATTTTAGTCAATAATTACTAATATCCAGAAACTGTCATGGTTCGTTAGTAGTGCTTTATTATGGTAAATGTTTTACCAAGAATTCCCTAGGAAATTACATAAACATTGGACATTTGTACATATCTATCCAGGAGGACTTGATGATTGGGAAATAGTCGAGAATGGTGGAGATGGTTTCCAGTGTGAGGAGTCACCAGCTGGCTGTAAACCAATCAAAGAAGTTAATCCTGATGCTGAAGGTAATATGTTAACCTTTCCTCCTATCTCCATGTCTTGTACTTGTATTTATTATGTTAATTGTTGGTCGAACTGGGACCAGAGAGTATGAAGCAACTCTATTTTAGCTTATTTGTGCTGTTTGTATTGAGATCAAAATGACAAAATTAAGTTTACATATTGGGAACTGTATAGCAAGCATACTTCCAATATATTGTATAAAGTACAAGGCTTGAATTACTAGAACATAACTTGGAGCAGCAACAAAGATCGACTGGAACAATTTTGTCTCCTCTCCTCAATGAATTTTTTCTTAATTAAAAACATGAACAAGCAATATGCTCTGTTAGTCTTCTATTTGTTCTTATATTTGCTTTGTATAGTAAAAGCAGGTTCTTATTTGCGGGATCTGTTACTGGTAGCACCATCACTATTTTGTAGTATTGTGACCTGATTTTTATTTGGAGAGCCGAGCACATTGTAATATCTTACTTCACCATTTTCCTTTTTTTAACTGAATTAAAAAAGGTAATTTTGGGGCATTGAACACATTTTATAAATGTATGCAATTGTCAGAAAATGGGGAATATGATAGTTACATCGCAGTGATATTATGCCAAATTAATGTTACCCTCGTTTATACTCCACAATCAAATACTCAAGTCCCTATGAGTTTAATCAAATTACACTGCTAAGTGTTATGCTTAAACGTATTTGATCAAAATGTTACATTTCCACCCAATTTTTTTTATAAATTATTATTTAAATTGTCTGATTTATCAACACCGTTTGTACTTTCCAGTTTGCAAATGAACAAAACAAGTGTTATGCTGTGTGGAATCAATAAATTTGGTCAGCCACTAATAGAAATACCTTAAAATTGAAATACCTTTAGGGGCCGCTACAGCTAAAAATAAAAATACCTTTAAACATCTTCTTCTCATGAACCAATGGATGTATCATCACTATATTTGGTTTGTAGCATCCTTAGATGGACCTCTTCCAAGTTTTCTTGAATAAATTTGGCCAGCCCTTTCAGAGGCCACTAGATCTAAAGACAGAAATCCCCTAAAATGACTTCTTTTTGTGAACCAATGGTTGGATCATCACTAAAATTGGTTTGTAGCATCCTTAGATGGTGCCGTATCAGGTTTGCTCAAATAAAAATTGTTGGCCCCTTTTTGGGCCCCCAATGCTAAAAATAGAAATACCTTTAAACATCTTTTTCTCATGAACCAATGGGTGTATCATCACCATACTTGTTTTGTAGCTTAGATGGACCTCTCCAAGTTTGCTTGAATAAATTTGGTCGGCCCTTTTGGAGGCCACTAGATCTAAAGACAGAAATAACTTGAAATGACTTCTTTTCGTGAACCAATGGTTGGATCATTATCAAATTTGATCTGTAGCATCATCCAGTCATTACCAATATTCCATTGTATTATCCTGTGATGGTTTATTGTTGTTCCCCATTATCTGCCCAGAAGTGTACATTTATTACCTATTTAGCACAGTCAACTTACAGTTATTCTGGTGAGCAATGCAGGGCCATTGTGTCCCTCTTGTTTTGATTCAGCTGATTGTTGTTGGTCTACATCTCATGGTGACTGTGAGAAGAAGCAACTGATAGATCTATGTTATAATGGATTTGATGCAGACTTCCTTGATGATACTGAACCTGAAATACAAATATCTGAATGGTAAATTTTTGTACTGTTCTCTTTTATGCCATGTAGGACTCAAGATGTTGCTCTACAATCAACTTTGTTATTTCTATGATGATTTTCAACTATTGTTGAAAGCAAGAGTCAAATTGTGCACAGTTAACTTTCATATACTATCATGTTTTCAAGTATATTAGCAATTGGCGAAACATTTGCCTTTGTCTATTTACAATTGCATACAAATGTATATACACTGTGACAACATTCGTACATTTATGAAAAATACATATGTAATAAGAGAAAAAAATCAGTACAATAAATGATCAGTAGACATAAAGCTTTTATGAATCTTGAAATATTTTACACGCCAATTTTTTTTGTTGACATTTAAGCATTGAATTTTGTATTATGCTGCACAACTGGACATTTCTCTACAAATACTGTCATTTTGCACAATTGGTAAATTTCCTTGCAGATATTATTGTGTTGTACAATTGGTAAATTTCTCTACAGATATTATTGTGTTGTACAATTGGTAAATTTCTCTACAGATATTATTGTGTTGCACAATTGGTAAATTTCCTTGCAGATATTATTGTGTTGTACAATTGGTAAATTTCTCTACAGATATGATTGTGTTGTACAATTGGTAAATTTCTCTACAGACATGATTGTGTTGTATAATTGGTAAATTTCTCTACAGACATGATTGTGTTGTATAATTGGTAAATTTCTCTACAGACATGATTGTGTTGTATAATTGGTAAATTTCTCTACAGACATGATTGTGTTGTATAATTGGTAAATTTCTCTACAGACATGATTGTGTTGTATAATTGGTAAATTTCTCTACAGATATGATTGTGTTGTATAATTGGTAAATTTCTCTACAGACATGATTGTGTTGTATAATTGGTAAATTTCTCTACAGACATGATTGTGTTGTATAATTGGTAAATTTCCCTACAGATATGATTGTGTTGTATAATTGGTAAATTTCTCTACAAACATGATTGTGTTGTATAATTGGTAAATTTCTCTACAGACACTATCATATTGCAGACAGTGTCCACTTCTTTTCATATAAATGCTGCTGGTAATTTGTTAATTATTAGCCTTTTCTCATGAACCAATGGTAGGATCATCACCAAATTTGGTCTGTAGCTTCCTCCGGTCTTCACCAGTATTCCTTTGTAGCATCTTTTGATGGTCCTTTATCAAGTTTATTATTGTTCCCCTTTATCACCCCAGATGTGTACCTTTGTTGCCTTTTTAATTACAAGCGAACTTTCATTTATTCTGGAGAGTGGTACAGGGCAATTATGGCGCTCTTTTTTTAACTGTAATTCGACCATAAAGGTGTTCAAAGAAATTGATGAGATGTTTTCTCTTTGTGAAAATCTTGTATATTTAATGTGATTTCTTGTGATAGGTTTGGAAGTCGAGGTGATGCTGGATGTGAGTATTGGTTGAAAGTTCGTCTTTTGAATGGTGACATGGAGGAATTGTGTACCAGAGAACACAAGGATACAAAGGAAGCTGAAGGAGATTGGTATCAGGTACTAATTTTACTAAAAACAAATTGTATAATTATATTTGCTATTGAGCTTGAAAATATTTATTTTAGATTTGTCATTGAGTTATGCCTGCTGTTGAAACCTATTAAAACTTTATTGAATTATATTTTTAGTTGTTGAAACATTTTAAGAAGTTGACTTACTAACATTTAAGCCTTGATAATATTTATCTTCCATAATCTGTATGTACTATTTTTAAGCATCAAAGAATTTTTACCTGATATATAAGTTTGCATCTTATTGTTGAAGTCATTATGATTTTAGGGAATTTGGTAATCAAAACTACTAAGTCGATACATTTGTTACTCTTTTAATGAACAACATCTGAAAAAACTTAGTGTATCAATAATGACAACATATACACATCTATGGATAAAAGACAATAAGAATATCATTGTATGAATTACTGGCAAACCTTTTTTACTGTGTGGATAATTAACAATAAATTTAATCTCATTTTGTCATTGAGAACTTACAAACTATATACCTCTTTGAGCTGTTGACTTCATGTCAGTACAAACTTCAGTTTAAGGATAAAAGATAAGGAGATTGGATAACCATAACTGTTTAGTTATTTATAACTATTATACTTACTCAAATAGTTGGTAGAATATAACAGCTGACACTTTGAGTTGGCCTATTTCGTTTTTGTCTCAGTGTAATACATTATATCAGCTGTTACTTCTTTCTCAATTCCAGGCAGAACTAAGTTTTAGTAATTATGGACCTGGCGCCAGATTTGTTGAGTATTCTCATGGTGGAAAGGATACATGTTCCTGGGCTGGAAACTACGGTGCTAAAATCACATGTTCCTGTGTGAAAATCTGTGCTGAGGGTGAACCATCATCTTCGTCATCGTCATCTTCGTCTTCGTCTTCATCTTCATCAGATGAAAACTGAACGGTGCAGAAAACAATGTGTTACAATAAATTCTACAAATTTTTAGAAGACAATACAAGTAGTTGATTTAAAGAAGTCTTGATTACTATGTCTTTGGCTATCATCTTGTATATAGACCTAATTTAGAGATAATAAACATGTTGAAACTTTTTGCCACTAATTGTCCTCAAACTGCTGTACTTTAATGTAATAAGACGATGTTTCCAAAAAGAATGACATTAAGCTTATGTAGACAACTTCCTGTAATATTGATTTGATTTAAATTTGTTTCAAGAATTGATTGACTGTATATACATGAATATACAACATCTTGATTTCTGAAAGAATAAAATTGATTTGAGCAACTTGTTTTTATTGATTATTAGCATGACGATTCCATGAATAACTTGTGGCATTGTACTCGTCCTTATTTGAGCAGCTTCTATTGGTTGAATTTCAGTGACAAGTATTTTATCTTCACTTCATTGTTTCACTACTGTCTGCAAATACAAACCTGCTTTGAATGGATTATGCACCCTTTTTAATGAAATTTTGTTGGAGAAATTACAATTAAATGATATTTGATGTTATTTTGTAAGGAACACAGAGTTGTATAATTAAACAGACTAATGTATGCCTAGTTGATTGTTTTAACTCCAAATAAATGTTGTGTGTTAGCGTGATTTAAGCAAACATCTTATTGGACTATTTGATCCATACTTTTCACATGCTTGTTGTATTAGCAAGCACACTTGATGGGCTACAAACTCCAGACTTTTATTTCAAATGAATTATGCTGTTTTGAAACCTATGTGGTTTTGTTATAAAGCTGACAGTTGTTGAAAGTTTCAAGCTACATTTAGTATGTTCTACTCTTCTAGATGAATCTTCATAAGGCTTCAGTCAAAGGTTGCTTGAATGGTTCAGTGTTCTTTGTCTCTGACTAATCATGTAGTAATATTGATTTATAATCTTATATCACTGTTACCTATATTGTTGATAATATATGTGTGATTTCCGGAAAAAATCTTAAACATTTGTGATAAATAGAAATTATGTTTATAATAACTTGGCTTTTTCTATGATTGGTGTGCTTATTGTTAATTGTTAGTATACATTCAATTTGTTTATCCACTATATTATTGGTACATTTGTATGATGTAATAAATTGGATTATATTAGATGTTACTCATTTTCTTGTTTTAATTAATCATCAATGTAATATCCACTGATATGAAAACCATTTAGTCTGCATGTGCCAAGCACATACTGTAAAACTCCTCTATTACAGATAGTTGTGGGTCTGTTGAAGTGTCTTAAATAGCAGGGTGTCCATAATAGTGGGGTTCATCTGTGGATGATTGGAATGTGCATGTGTAAATGTACATGTATATGTAGGTCTTTTCTTTTCCCCATAATTGTTAGATTTCTTAGATATAGTAGATAATTGATGGATAAAATCGTATTGGAAGATTTATTGAAATTTGATTTATATAGTTCTTGCAGGAAATAGATCAACCAACTAAATGCTTTGGACATCTACGAAAGACAACTACAACCAAAATCTCTTTGTTGAAATAAGCCCCCTTTCCATCATGGATTAACAAGGGTCATTAACATTGTATAAATGCTAAACGAACACATTCAAACTAATATCAAGGCACATTTGGTCTACTCACACCTACTGGGGTTTGTAAAATTATTTTTTAGCTCACCTGAACACATAGTGAGCTATAGTGATCAGTCAGTCTACTCTGGCATTTGGCGTCCACATCTGGGGGTTGTTAACACTCTAGTGGTCACACTTTTGAGCGGATTTTCATCACACCTGGTCAGAATGTTCGTCTCAATGATACCTTGGACAAGTTCGAACTTTGGTCATCTAGGGTCAGAAACTAGGTCACCAGGTGAAATAGAATGGAAATTTTGTTAACACTAGAAGTCACAGTTTTGATTGGATCTTCATGAAACTTTGTCAGAATGTTCCTATTAATGATTTTGTAAAATTGTGCGAATATGGGTTATCTCCGGTCAAAAACTAGGTTACTAGGTCAATGCACCAGAAAACCTTGTTAATGCTCTAGAGGTCACAATTTTGATTGAATCTTCATCAAACTTTGTCAGAACCTTTCTTTTAATAATATCTTGGACATGTGCGAACATGGGTCATCTGGGGTCAAAACCAGGTCACTATGTCAAATTATTGGAAAACATTGTTAACGCTCTAGGGGTTGCAGTTTTGATTGGAGGTTCACCAAACCTTGTTAAGATGCTTGTCTTAATCATATCTTGGTTAACTTTTAATATGGGTCATCAGGGGTCAAAAATAGGTCACCAGGTCAAATCATAGAAAAACCTTGTTAGAGCTCTAGATGTTAAAGTTTTGATTGAATCCTCATGAAACATTGTGAGAATGTTTGTCTTGATGATATCTTAGACAAGGTCGAATATGGGTCATCTTGGGTCAAAAACTAGGTCACCAGGTCAAATCATAGAAAAACCTTGTTAACGCTCTAAGGGCCACAGTTTTGATTGGATCTTCACCAAATCTTGTCAAAATGCTTGTCTTAATGATATTTTGGATAGGTCTGAACATCGGTTACCTGGGGTCAAAAACTAGGTCACCAGGTCAAGTCATTGAAAAACCTTGTTAACCCTCTATAGGCCACAGTTTTGATTGGATTTTTATTAAACTGTGTAAAAATGTTTGTTTTCATGATAATATGGACAAGTTCGAATATGGATCATCTGGGGTCACACACTAGGTCAAATCTCCTGAAAACTTTGTAAACCTTCTAGAAGTCACAGTTTTGATTGGATCTTCCCCAAACTTTTTCAGAATTTTTGTATAAAGAATATCATAAACAGGTTTGAACATAGGTCAACTCAGGTTAAGAATTAGGTCACCAGGTCAAATCACAGGAAAACAATAAAAGTTGCAATCTTTACTCTGGTGAGCGAAAAAGGGCCATCTTGGTCTCTTGTTATGACTTGAAATCTTATAATCTTATCTTATGAGTATGTTTAATTCCTGTCAATATTTATAATTACAAAATGTGACTTTACTATAGGTTATTACGTGGAGTGGCTTTAATTCCTGTTATTTACGCGATGATTCTCCGTGAACGTCAAACATAGAAAGTTGATGAGGTGAAAAAATGAAGTTTATACAAATCAACTTCAGAAGGAATGAATTTCTGTGGTTCATTAAATTTACAAATGTTTGATATTGACAGCGAAATGGCCTGCATTCATCAAGGACGTGAGTCACTATGAATTCAGTTTTAACAGATACGTTACCAACATTTTAGTTAAGGTAAATCATCATTTTGGCGACATGAGCGAAGTTTTGCATGTTGAAGTTGCTGATTGTCTTTAACTGAACATTTTACTGTGGTGATAATGTAAAACTAATTTTGTCACTCTAATATTTCAAAGTTTGATCAGGGCGCAAGGGAATGTTTACGAAAGCATCTTTTCTTGACAAATCTATTCCATTATCATATGTACAAATAAAAGCGATATTATATATCATGCAAAGATATCAGCACTGGTTCTTACTAAGATGGAAGAAATTTCAGCAAAAGCAATAAGAGAGAGAGAGAGAGAAACGAAAAGAATCCAGGAATGAATCACTGTTTGAACTGTTGATGCAATTCAGTTTTAAATACATGCATATGAAATATAGTATAAACATCAATACAATCTAGAAATAAAAAAAACGCTTCAAATGCACTATAACACGGAAACAACCAAATATGCTAACTATAGATCATGTGACTCTTCACAATAATCTACTTCAATCAGCATAGATAGGGCTTGAATTTATAAGATGTTCCATCATCGACAACGAAAAAACTCTTTAATATACCAGGCACTGCCAGTGCTGTCATTATATGAGTTACACCTTCAAATGACACCCGCTGATAATTACCTGTAGCCCCTCTCTCGTCATGGAGGTGATGTTGGTCACGAATTTTGTTCGAATAGGCGACTGAATTGCCTCTGTCTGTTATGTTCATTTTCCATAAAGACGTCCACTGACTTATTTCACTCTTGGTACATTTCTCTATACGAATATTTACTTTCCTAAAACTTTTAGGAATTTCGATCGTTTATTTATACCTATCAGGGTGACAAGCAATGTTATTATGTTTCCTACTGTTTACTATAGTCCTAAATAACTTGTCAAGAGGCTGTGTCTGTGTAGCATACACGTTACTAAACTGGTTCCCGTTCCATGTTGCACTGCACGAAAGTCACCAGAGTCAACGGGTACCAGTTACCTTCAAAGAATAGATACGTTACTCAGAATACCGCGATATATACGTCTAATTAAAATGCGAATCTTATCATCAAATATGAATTTTAAAGTTTGGGCGTTAAACAATACATATAAAGTAAGTAATTTATTTGTTTGGTTGCTTGTATGAGTACCGCTCATACATTTGAAATGATTATTCTTTTAGAATATAAAAAACAACAACAAATAAATGTGTTATAACACAAACGAAAAATCTCATCAACAAGAAGTATTTTAACATACTTCGGAATATGCAAGTATTTGTCACATAAACTTCACATTCTGATTATTTCAAATGTACTCTCGGTTTGTGTTTATCGTCATTGGTTTATTTGTAAAGCGCTTAGTTTTACCTGTAGGGACTGGTTCATCAATTTGACAAATAAAATCATGATGTTGTTGTCAGATTTTGTCCTCCATTTGAAAGAATCACTTAATTCACTTCCACTTTCCATGAAAGTTATTTCAAATTGTCCATCATCAATGTTGACAACCTTTCCAATACATGTTTATTAATCATATTTTTCAGCCACATAGTTGCCCTTTCCAACATTTGTCAGACAGACAATATCCCTGTCTTTTTTATCATTGTCATTCAAAACAAACGATGATGTTCACGTCATTAGGAGATTTCGGCTTATCATTCGTCTTTTTTACTTAATAATCGAACCTTGGTGTAGTATTTCTTTGTCCTGTGGCTCTCATTTTCCAACCATTTCTCATTTGCTTTGTTTTTTTTTCTTTTACGATATTCTTTATCTTTTATCATTTAATACGTGAAATTAATTTAGTATATGTTTTCAAATATGATTTTAATACTTTATTACTGAATTTCAGCAAGAGAGGAAAATAAAGAATCCTGGAAGCAAATGTAATTAATGTGACATTTTCATCGTGCAAATTAGCAGACATCTATTAAATCATATATAATTTATTAATGTACGAAATTATCAACATAAGTTCTTCTACTGAAATGTTGATGATATAAGATTATGAGTTTGATATTTCATATATTGTGGTCAACAGAATTGGAAAAGAGTATTGATCTTATTATGCATGTACGCATTGAGATCTCAAAATATTAAATGAAAGTATATCTGGCTTCAGTTTACTAACTAAATATTATATTAGGTACCAGATGCATGAATATTCAAAAATAATTATGTGCTAATAAAGGTGAAAAATTGCAATGTTAGAAAAGGAATTTTGAATTTTAAGTGACATTCCACAACAGCAATACTTTGTTTGATTCACATTGAATCATACTGAACTTTTAGGTCCACCGCTTAAAATACAGTTTTCTTGCACTAAACCTAGATACATCAGACACTATAGACGTGATGTGTCGCTCCTGCTCTGTTAATTTGATAAAGATCATAAACGGAGTCGAAGTATTGATAATTACACTTATCTGCCAGTTTTACTATAAATAGTTCATTAATATTTGCAAGGCTGGTCATCTGCATCCGAAAACCAAAGTGTATGCCCTTATAGAAGAATAATGATTCTCAAAACAATATTAGCCAAATATTTTTATTGTATTTATTACAAGACCAAAGAAAAGACCACATACATATCATAAATACTTTATAATGATTTGTTAATATCATTTTATTTTTCTTCGTGATAAAGGACACAATTTTCATATTTACAACGCAATGACATTTTATATCTTAATCATCTAAAGAACGATCAGAGCAAATTATTTTTAAAACATCATGATTTCTTGATCAATATATGACACGGTAATTGGTTCTTACGGTGATAGTAAATGTACTCGAATTGATAATGAAATAAACTGTTAATAAAAAAACTGATGATAAATTGTTGTTGTGCAAAGATGTGATGTGAAATTGAATAGATTTATGATCACTGGAAAATATTGAATCAGTTCTTACATAAGTATAATCAGAAATACCGTCGTATTTCAGTATCGTGCGCTTAAAAAATAAATTCGAATAAATAAATATCAGCATTTATAAGCTGAATTTATCTCAGTATTATTTCACAAAGTCTTTGGAAAATGACTGTCGTCGTAGTTTAAAATAATTCCATGTTAATATCTTCAGAGGAATGCGACTTCAACTTTTGAATGTAATTGGAGCAAATTTGAGCTGAGTATCGGAAATGCTCTAAATATCTCTTTGTTTCAACGCATCTCAGTAATTTCCTTTTTATTTCAGTGTAACCTTTAGGTATCAACTTTAACATAAAAAGGATCAAAAGTTAATCATTTTACAAAAATAAAATATCATTTGAAAGAAGAAAAAACTTTAATCATCGTTGGAGAAAATTTGATTTTTCAATTAATAAAATAAATATGATGGTTTAAAGATTGTCCTCCTACACTTTCCTGTTGTAATTTTATTGACCACTGACGATCGTGGATGGACGTAAAAGTTGGACATGTCAAGTAGAAATCAATAAGATTTTAAAGTAGCCCTGGTACTTTGATTCTTTATGTTATTCGTAACTGACTGACATGATTTCAACAAAATATCAAACATTGTATCCACTTACCCTTTACAATACAGAAAAAGTCGTCGATATAAGTTTCAAGAGACATTCAAATACGGTGGTTTCAAACTTAAGTCGCTTTCAGAATACTTGTTATTTATGACATAGCGAACAAAATATCCTTGTCTTCGCGTCCAAGTCTATAAATATCCAATAAATCGTCACGTTTACACAAGCTTCGTCACGTAAATAAATACTCTACAAATTGAAACTTTGTCAGCAAATTTAAAGATGGTCATTACTTACAGCTTTAAATAATAAAGAACCAACAAACCACGATGTTCCGATCCCTTAATGAGATTTAATCAATTTTATAAACTGCAAAGCCGTGTCACATATAGTTACAGAAAAAAAAACCAATTGACAGTCGCCAGTTTTAAGTTATGTGTGCAGGTAGATCGATTATATCTGCTATAGAAAATAAGTATATTTTTGAAATATATAGCCAAGCATTTAATTTGGAAAGTTATACCAAACCGAATATCTTGAATCAGTAGCTGCCTCTTTAAAATCAGTCACGTGAAACTTCGTGCTAGTTGTGATATCATCCCATCAATTTACTTGTCTTGTGAGAAGTTTTTTACGTCGTTGAATGATGCTTCTTATTACTGATGTTGATCATTACTATTTATGAAAAACATGCTTTCACTGATAAATTGACCAAAATGTTGTTTTCTGTGTTGTGACACTGTATTTCCTAACGTACCATTCCTTTCAATTTAAGATGACCATGACTCTTATACTTTATCATTATAATAATAAAACAAACACTGAAAATACTAGTACTGTATTTGAGTATGTATCTGGACACTCATCATAAATACAACAACCCGGTTATATACATATTACAAATCATATTCATCATATCATAATAATTATACATATTTACTTATACCAATTATTTTTAAACAGGTTGTCGTGTTAAAATTACTCATTAAAGTACTGCAATACTGAAAATAAAATAATGTTATAAAAAACAAGTTTATCAAGATTGTCTGTCCAAAGCTGAATGACCAAACCTTATCAATTTTCACGTGCTTACATAAACGACATCTAGCGGTCAATACATTTAACTAAGGGGAATAAATTTTCTTCTCATTCATAAATTCAAATTAAGAAAATTACATTTTACGTGAGGGAGGTCTGTTCTACTTCAAAGATTTTACTAATATAAGCACGCAGAAATATTTTTTCTACATTTTCTATTTTCAAATGGTTTATTCTTACACATGGACACACATATTTATAATTGGACATGTTGTTAGAGTGCAAATCACAACGTTAAGGCTGTGACATCGTCCAGCCAATCTCAGTATAATGACCCAAATCAAGGTAAACTCTGTCTCATTGTCATAGTTGTTCATTGACACGATGAATATTGTATTAAGTTCATTTTTCTTATCCATTCCATAGTGTTATTGCGTATTATCATAGCTAAAGGTCACAGAATTGCTAATGTGAATAAAGAAAATTGATTAAATACCCAACTCGTGCTGAAAAACGATATTTACGTGATGTCTAAAAACAACAGAAGTATTAAAACTTAAATTTTCAGACTTACAGACATGTAGATAGGTACTTGGTTTCTGAAGAAGTTTGATATAAGAAAATACCAAAGATTACATGATCGCTATTTTCAATAATCTGAGACACAATATACTTTTGTTTCAATGAATCGAAATGGTGTCTCATAATTTCAATCAACGAAAATTTAAAATGTAATATAAAATAACACGACTTATTTTAAAAACATCAAAATAAATTCTCCGAACTTTATATAAGTGATTACAGACACCGTTTTGTATTGTAATTTGAATATGTAGCGAAGCATATTATTCTTATCTCAGCCGAAAGCTTCACTGATCTAAACATCATATATCATAAATTCCACCCTATGTTTTCGTAAATATTTTTTCCAAGTACATGTAAACATGTTGGATTTACGGTACCGATATTTACGTTACATGATCTGTCACAAAAATACATATTTTTTGCATATCGAGTTATCTCCTTTATAGCTCTATACGTCATTTGTTACACGAATGCCAAGCAGCCATATTAGGCGAGTTTTTTGGCGGGTAAATCAATAGAAAGCTCTATAATTTCAGCGGTATTAAAGGGACGGCGAATGTGGACAGAAACACGTATTAACTTTGATAATTGTACTTCATAATGTTGTAAATGAATCAGTTCAGTTCACAAACAGCTACTGTTTTACAAATGGTTAGGCTGGATCGATTGATTAATGTTTACATGGTAAGATATTTACATGGTGTTTCCTGCATGCCTTTTTAGGATGGCGCCGAGCCATGCCTCAATAAACAGTGTGCCATGCTGCCCTTGTATATTGTGCCATGTGTCATAAATATACGGAATCCTGATCATGTCATTTATAATGTCGCCATCGCGTTTAGGGTTGACACAACAATGCGAAGTGACATCTCGACAGTACGATACGACGCTCGACAATGCGAAGCGATGCTATACAATGCCAAACGAAATATCACATACTTCTAATGGCTAAAAAAGTGTGACATTATGCAAATGTCACTTCGCATTGTCGAATGTCGTATAGCATTGTTGAAATATCACTTCGCATTGTCAAGTATTGACTGCGACACTCGACAATGCGATACGACGCTCGACAATGCGATACGGCGCCCAACAATGCGAATAGATATTTTCAAAATGTCGCTTTAATTTTCTGAAATTTGTGTTTTTCATAAACCACGACGCCTGACAATGCAATGCGATGCTCAACAATGCGATGCGACACTCGACAATGCGAAATGACATTTTGTATAATATCGTATCGCATTGTCTTGCATCTGTCAGTGCTTAGTCAAATATTACTATCTCTGTCGTTTTCCATTATAGAAATAAACGCTAAATGATCTCACATGTAAACGGCACCGTGTGACGGTGAGATAGTGTGGACCTTCCAGGTAAACAGTCTAGACAGTCAAAGAGCTAACCTGTCAGTTCAGTAATGGATTCTGGCTGAAATCGGTACTGGTCGAACACCTCAGACCGCGAAAGTGTTTCTAGAGGGTTTAAACAATCTCTAAAAGCATGGGGCAATCTGACAAAAGCAATAAAACAGCCCAGATGTTGCAGACGACGATGAAAGTCGGTCTTATTAAAATCTGTAATAATTACTTAAACCAACCATTTGGCAGTATTAAAATAATATACTATATACTATATAGCCGTTTACTAAATGGTTTATTAAATCGTTTATTTTTTCGTGGAATGCATTATTGATAAGCTACTTAGCCTATGTCAGAATTTAAGATGTCAGGTGCGTTTGACTTTAGACAGTATTTCTGCAGTAATTAAATTAAACATTTCGCTTGATATTTACGTCACATTTAGTGTTAGATAGGGTTGTGTTCTTCAAAAATAATGATAATGGCTATAATAAATAGACAAAATTAATATGATGGTAATGTTTGTTATTTCTAATGCTGAGCTTTGGCGAGTTGAAACAATGTCATATTCACCGCTACATAAATGTTAATGTTTTACGTCTTTGAATTATGCATTTTCAGTTTTAATTGCAATTTAACAGACAAAACGAGTCCCTTATAGTTCAGTAAAAAGACAGGATATAGTGACAATATGCTTTTTACTTAATTCTTGTATCACACTTAACAACAAACCCCACAGAATATGTTTGTATCTAACTTTCTGTACTGCAGGAGCTCTATTGACAAAAACATCAAACATGAGGCAGTGGAAAATAACTTTGGCAATCATGTTCTTTTCATGGCCACTGAACTGGGATACCAATGTTAACTAAAGGCACATTATTTTTCCTTGGTCAGAAAACCCAGTACTGACATAAAATGATGCAGTTGACTTAGAATAAACACTTTAAATTTTACTCATTTGCTCAATGCGGTTTGGGCCATTTTATTGGGATTGGCTGTTTTTCGGCCAGTTCAATGAGAATGCGTGTTTTATTGGACCTATTTCCACAAAAAGGGATATTTGTTTCATCATACATGAATTGTACAGACTGCACCTAACTGATCATACAAATATGTACATCCCCATCTCTGTCCAGAGTTGTCGTTCGTTATCTATCACATACATCTCTGTGAACATCTGGAAAGTAGTTCAAAACATGCGTCCAAGTCTTCTTTAGTTTCCATCTGATCACAAATTATGCTTCTGATTTCTCTAAATGTACATTTACTGTCACAATTTTACACGATTATCTTTGACCTCTGCGTTTCGTTTCCATGTAAGTGATTTAACTTTGTGATCAATTACCGAAAGTACACTAACACTCTTGATTGGGAAATTTAGTGCGCTTGAGAATAAAAATAATTTCTGTGATTTTCTGATAAATTATTACTTCTTTCGTTTTGAATATATTGAGCAAAAGAAATTGACTCACTTAATTTTAAAATTGCACCATTTGAGGCTTTAATTCTTGTTAAATGCAAGAATCTCGTAAAAGCTAAGACATTGACATAAGTAAGTTTTATTGGATGATAAACAGAAAACTACACTTTATTAACTTCATATACACATTACAAAATTTAACTGAAACTGGCAAATATTTGTTGACAATGCAACATAATTTAGAAGTTGGAGGTAAAATTAGCTCAGTCACCCCATTTTTATCTCTGAAATGTGTTTATCAGACATTGTTCTATGATATATATCTAAATTAGAAAGTTTTATTGGAAAATAGGCAAAATCTTTATTAAATTGATATGCATATTTTTGACGTTAATCATATTTGTCGACTACTTTTGACAATATAACTGAATTTCTGAGTTGAGACTGAAATTAGCGCGGTAACCTCATGTTTTTATTACTGAAATATGTTTATTAGACATTGTTCTAAGATATATATCAAAATTAGAAAGTTTTGTTGGAAGAATATCGGAAAAGGGGGAATAAAAGATGAAAAATAATATTTTTTTGTCGAAATTGCAACCCATTTTTTCATGCATGCAGTTGAAAATAAAAACATAGTATGACAGAATTAAATCATTTATGGTATAAATTGTGTTAAATTAACACAATATATGCCAAATGAATACTTACATGTAAAAACAGTATGTTTGAGCATGATTTTATCATGATATAACAGTAATAGTATGTGTTTAGCGATAAGCTCTTTGTACACAGAAAATCTTAAAAAACAGCTGCACACCTACACAAAGTATGAGCTGTTATCTCGTAAACGAGTTCGATGACCCCTGTTTTTCTTTCCATTTTTGGATTTGTTATACTTTTTTTTATAAAATATGAAAAAATGATCACTTTTCCTTGAATAAAACAAAATGCAGAAATCGTCTTTAATGTTTCGTGTTGTTTTATTCTTGAAAACGAATTTATATTTAAATGCTTCAACTTGTAATTTCAGAACGATTTAAGGAGTACAAGATACAGATACAGATGACAAATGCTTTTGTTATCTAAAAATCGTAATAGACGTCAGCAAACAATGCCGAACTTTACTTTTGCCACATATTTTTGTTACATTTTGGCATCTTTTCTGTAGTTAAAATACTTTTCATTGATTGAAACAAACAATCGGAATACGTTTGACATAGTCGGTTGTAATTTAGTCTCAGTTGCCATTTGTAATCAAAACATTAAGGATGGCAGACACAGGAAAAGACTATATCTCAAACAGCGCTGATCCCAAGAATATTCAGGATCTGACTGGATTTGTAAGTTCATTTCTGTTATATTCATAGGAATAAGTCCTTTTTTATATTATTGCCATTTATTTTGAAAAATGAAAGTGGTACACTGTGTAACCTGTTGAAACTTGTTTCCCCCATTTCTCGGTCGTGTCGTTAACCACTACGGATGAACTCATAATTTGTAAAAATGCATCTTCAGAAATCTATGCGTGTTAATGTTTCAATAATTCTAAAACTAAATCGGTTTAGTTCATTGGCTTCCCAGTCCAACTAATTAAACTGTGACGGCGAGACGTTTTTTTTTATTTGGCCCGTCCCTCTCAGTGTAACAAAGACCTGTCTATGATATTTGTAAGCGGAAAATCCCAAATTAAATCTCGTTGGACACGATAACTACCTATCTGTGAACAATTTGAACCATTCAGTAAATAGGAAACACATTAATAAACTCATACAAGTATAAATTATTCAAATGCACCTTTTCTGAAAGGTGCACTATTGTTTTGTATCTCCACTATTTCTCTATATGGAAAAAGGAATCTGTGTAATGATGGACAACTGCCGGGGTTGAGGCAGATATCTACCAGTGTCATGGTAAAAACTTCCTATCCACTGTATTTAACCCATCGTGAGTGCAGTCAGGAGTGGTATTTAATCACGCAGCTGAATTAAATTTTGTATGTGGAGCGCACATCTAATGCAGCAGTTGTACAGAGTGGAAATTTGGAAATGCCATGGTATGGCAAAATATATGGTATATCGTAGCCACTTGAATACAACACGCTATGATAAAGTTAAGTCAAATATTTCAATGTTGGCGTTTGATACAGAGAATTTATGGCTCAGTATTAAGGATTATTATTTCTATTGATTTGAGTATGCTATACAAGTTTACTGATGCATTTTTACGTAATTTGTGTTTCCACACATTAATATTCAGTTTTTTGTAAGGCTGAGAGGGTGGCCCTTCTGAATTCTTTTATGAAATCAACCAACTGAAAAGCTAAATTAGTAAGTCTAAAAACTTCCCATCCACTGTATTCAACCCATCATGGGTGCGGTCGGGAAGAGTGAATTTAGCAAGATGATTTAAAATTTATATGTGAAGCGCACATCTAATGCAGCGGTTGTACAGAGCAAAGCTTTGAAACGTCAGAATATGGTAAAATATATGGTAAATAAGTTAGGCATGTGCAACTTCCCTGACAGTTTTTTAATATGACCAATCAAGACTCCTCTCGTGATTCTTTTCAAGTAGAACTCATGCAATTGGTTAGTTAATGTAATATAAAATATCTAAAAATTGCTTTTGCTGTCTTTGAAACAGTTAAAAACCATAAGTTCAGTGTCCAGACCAAATTCACAATTTTGAGATAGTTTGCTAGCCACTAGCACAAATAAAAATTTACTAGCCCCTTGCTTTGGGCAAAGACCATAGATAGTTATAAATTATTATATGTGCACTGAAAGATGAAAATAATCCAAATGTTCAAAAATTCTCCATCAATATTAGAAATGATATTGTCATTTAAATACAGACAGTAATGCACCACTTTGTGGAATTCATCTTAGTACTATGTATAACTAAGGGTGCTGAGTCTATCATTGATATGTGAGTATAGCAATTTTCTTGAAATGTTAAATATATCAACTAATGAAATAAATCCATTATGCACATGCAGAATAGTAATTGATAACTGTTAATACTTGGAAAATGACTTATTGCTTCTTTTATTACATTATAATATACTTTACATGGCATTCATTTTTCAACCAATTCCAAAAATATATAGCGATTGCATGCATTAGCTTAAGAGATACCTGTACTTTTGAAGAATATAATTGCATTGTTTCATTGAAATTTTTGTTTCAGTGCATTAGACTGCATGTATGGAGAAAATCTCAAATTATTATGTTTAAAGTTGATACACATTTCAATAGGCCATGTATATAAAAGTGTGCCTGTATTATACTAAATGTTCAACTATTTTATTTGAAAGATTAAAATTCATTGTTCAGTAACTCTATTGTAGTGCTCATAAAACTTTGATAAGAGAGTGAATATACACAATGTCAGGTAGTTTAAGATAAGGTCAATATTGATTTTATTGATCTTCTTTCCACTTGTTATTAGGTTTTCATAGATTACGAGCTATATTCCCTACTTGTAAAATACAGCAAATATTGGCGCACATGTGATTGTAGCAACATTGATAACATGTGTTATACTCTACAATTAAATATACAAAGGGCAGTGGTAGATTGGTAAGACCACAATTTGCAACTTTTAAGATACTATCCATATATATCACAATAAATTATATAATGCGATTTAATTGTTTGTCTATGCTATAAACAGTTATTAAAGGATACTATCAAATGTATTTGGGATTAGTTTGACAATTGACAGTTTTAGGTTTTAGTTAAACATTGGTAGTTTAACACACAATAAATCCAACTCTCACCATATACATGATAATGTATAGAAAAAGGTTAGAAGCTGATTGTATTACAAACATGGCAGTCTTTATAGTGTAATATTATTAGCTTAGTTGAACTGTTGATAAACTTAAGAATCTATTGTCCTGCCAAGGGATACAGAAAACAGTGGAAATGGTCTCTTCCCTTGAATGCCCAGTTTGGATGTGTTTGATAAGATAAAAATTCAGTAGAATGTCACAGGTTTAGTTCATTTTATTGATGATAACATGCTGTACTCTCCTTTCCTTGAATGCCCAGTTTGGATGTGTTTGATAAGATAAAAATTCAGTAGAATGTCACAGGTTTAGTTCATTTTATTGATGATAACATGCTGTACTCTCCTTTCCTTGAATGCCCAGTTTGGATGTGTTTGATAAGATAAAAATTCAGTAGAATGTCACAGGTTTAGTTCATTTTATTGATGATAACATGCTGCACTCTCCTTTCCTTGAATGCCCAGTTTGGATGTGTTTGATAAGATAAAAATTCAGTAGAATGTCACAGGTTTAGTTCATTTTATTGATGATAACATGCTGCACTCTCCTTTCCTTGAATGCCCAGTTTGGATGTGTTTGATAAGATAAAAATTCAGTAGAATGTCACAGGTTTAGTTCATTTTATTGATGATAACATGCAGCACTCTCCTTTCCTTGAATGCCCAGTTTGGATGTGTTTGATAAGATAAAAATTCAGTAGAATGTCACAGGTTTAGTTCATTTTATTGATGATAACATGCTGTACTCTCCTTTCCTTGAATGCCCAGTTTGGATGTGTTTGATAAGATAAAAATTCAGTAGAATGTCACAGGTTTAGTTCATTTTATTGATGATAACATGCTGCACTCTCCTTTCCTTGAATGCCCAGTTTGGATGTGTTTGATAAGATAAAAATTCAGTAGAATGTCACAGGTTTAGTTCATTTTATTGATGATAACATGCTGTACTCTCCTTTCCTTGAATGCCCAGTTTGGATGTGTTTGATAAGATAAAAATTCAGTAGAATGTCACAGGTTTAGTTCATTTTATTGATGATAACATGCTGCACTCTCCTTTCCTTGAATGCCCAGTTTGGATGTGTTTGATAAGATAAAAATTCAGTAAAATGTCACAGGTTTAGTTCATTTTATTGATGATAACATGCTGTACTCTCCTTTCCTTGAATGCCCAGTTTGGATGTGTTTGATAAGATAAAAATTCAGTAGAATGTCACAGGTTTAGTTCATTTTATTGATGATAACATGCTGTACTCTCCTTTCCTTGAATGCCCAGTTTGGATGTGTTTGATAAGATAAAAATTCAGTAGAATGTTACAGGTTTAGTTCATTTTATTGATGATAACATGCTGTACTCTCCTTTCCTTGAATGCCCAGTTTGGATGTGTTTGATAAGATAAAATTCAGTAGAATGTCACAGGTTTAGTTCATTTTATTGATGATAACATGCTGTACTCTCCTTTCCTTGAATGCCCAGTTTGGATGTGTTTGATAAGATAAAAATTCAGTAGAATGTCACAGGTTTAGTTCATTTTATTGATGATAACATGCTGCACTCTCCTTTCCTTGAATGCCCAGTTTGGATGTGTTTGATAAGATAAAAATTCAGTAGAATGTCACAGGTTTAGTTCATTTTATTGATGATAACATGCTGCACTCTCCTTTCCTTGAATGCCCAGTTTGGATGTGTTTGATAAGATAAAAATTCAGTAGAATGTCACAGGTTTAGTTCATTTTATTGATGATAACATGCTGCACTCTCCTTTCCTTGAATGCCCAGTTTGGATGTGTTTGATAAGATAAAAATTCAGTAGAATGTCACAGGTTTAGTTCATTTTATTGATGATAACATGCTGCACTCTCCATTTAGCAACCAGACACTGTCTACATTATAATAATACCTTATGAACATCGAAAGATTCATCAATGTAAACTGTATTTCATACTTGAGTCAGATGAAGATCAAATGTTAAAATAAATTGACTTCTAGAAACTTTAATTGGGAATATTTTAGTGATCTTTGTATTTAATATCCTCAGTTAACCAGTACGTTGTGTAGCATACAATCTTTTTTCTGAAGTCCAAACATTATAAACCATATACACTGTTTGTTATTGATTTCTTTGATTTATTAGTGTTAACTCCTCATGCTCCCAGAAAGAATATAAGACTTACCAGTATCTAAATATGGTGAATGAACTGGTCAGTGTTGTTAGGTCATGATATGATTTTTATGCATTGCATTTACATCTCAATATATCTGTCGTAATAATCCTTATCATAAAATATGTTGTATTATTTATACATTAGTTTGAATCACAAATTATGTGTGCAATATCGAGATTTCTTTGTATATACATGTTTATCACTTTATCTCCCTTTTAGCTCATATTGAGTGGTAACAAAATAAAATCATTTACTGTCCAATAGTCTGTGGGGTCAGGTTTTATATCTATACATACCTACTCGGTCAATTTCAGTCAAACTTCACCACAGTTTGTCCTCAAGTTTGTTCAAACACTTGTAATTTGCTCGGCATTAAAGGACCTTCAGAGATAAATGCATTAAAGGACCTTCAGAGATAAATGCTGAAATTTTGTAACATTTATTTTACGCTCTCATTAGATTAGGAAAAACTTTCCTAAAAGTTCTGTTTGCTTCTTCACTGTGATGACTTCAAATCACACTTAGTCTATGGAATTCAGATCCCCTTTGAGACTTAAATTTCTATGAAATTGAGTTGAAATTACTGTTGAAGGATTCCAGGGAAAGGTTACTGATGCTCTATAAGTAGATATTTCTAATTGTATGTTTAGGACAGTTCCAGTCCACCCACCTATATATATGAGCTGAATTTGAATTATGGTATGAACCAAAAAATGATTAATGAAATCTGTCTTCATTAATTTTGTTACCAGACAAGTCTTACCTGTTGTAAGACAGCATAAATATTCTTAATTATGAGACTAACTTATTCTGAATACAACCAAAATTAAGTTTTAATGCATGTTCTTGCTTCTGGCAACAATCAGTATAGACATCAGAACATCAGTTCTTTTTGTAATAATAAACTTTTTTGTTAGCAAACATTCTTAGAAGACTTTGATTTTCTATTTGTCACATTAATGTAATTATCTCAGTATGAGCTCAATTTAATAATCTGATTGTCTTCACTTATTTTTAAAATGCATTAATATTCATCTTTGAAATGGAGGATATTAATCTCACCACAATTTTCTTAATAGTCGTATAGATCAAGTCTATAGCTCTGAGTCTCAAGACAAAATACTTTCATGTTAATATTGAAGATTTTGAAGTTTATATGACAGAATTCCCCACAGCTAGATTGCAGCTCTTGTTTAAGTTAATCAACTGTGAATACATATCAAACAGTCATTGATGAATGACAGTAAGAACCTTGTCTATGTTTATTTTCAGGTGCAGAACCTGTTACAGCAGATGCAAGATAAATTCCAGAACATGTCGGACCAGATTATCTCTAGAAATATCCTTTTATCAGAACATGGGGAAGTTTATGTCTGGTCATTCTGTTGCAGTTTTGTTTGTAATAACTACTTTTTATTCAATTTAACCAGCAATTATTGACAAGCTTCATTAAATATTCATTGCAAAATCATTGTTTTATTGAGAGATAAAGGACTTAATGAATTTAATTAGCATCCATTACTTGGAATATTGAATTAATGGTGCAAGAAATTACAGAACCACAAATGTAATTACATGTAGTTCAAACTACATAAATCTGAGTTGTAGAAATAGCAGTGGTACTTATTTTCTATAAACTAAGCAATTATGACAGATGTTAAGTGACTCATTTTCTTTATTCTCTAGTTTGTTACATGTGACTGTCAGAAGTTATCTATGAACACTTGTTGAAATGTATTGAATTAAAGCTAATAATTTAATTTTTACAATTCAGTGTATAATTATGTCATGTTGAAGACATGCATGTTAGTCAAATTCAGTTCTTGAATTTCTATAAGTAATGATTTGCTTTATACAGCAAATTAGTATGGTGATAATACATTATTCTGAAGAATAATTGTGTATGTATAAAGCTATATACATATGAATATACTAAGATTATGCTTTTATTGATGCAAATATTTCTCCTTAACATTGTGCACTAGATGATATGGGTAATCGTATTGATGACTTGGAGAAAAACATTGCTGATCTGATGACTCAGGCAGGTGTTGATGACAGAACCTAGATTTCCGTCTTTTTGTGTCTGTGTATGTGTGTGACCAAGCTCTCTATATCTGTGTGTTTTCAATATAGTTCCTTGGATTCTCATATAAATAAAGAAGTTACCATAGAAACTCTGTCTGAAATAATTTTGGAAAATTTCTTAATAGTGAAAATGTTGGCAAAATTCAATATTATGTTTAGATAGAGCAATATCAATTCACATTTCTGAATAAACAGATTTTATTTAAATTAAATTTCTTTTACTCTTGTATTTTCATTGTAGTAAGTTTTCATATTTATAAGTATGTACATTGTATGTTTGTACATTTTAGATTGACATTTGGGAAAAAAACGTTTTTTGTCCAAGCTTGGTTCCAATCATCGTCCATTATTTTGAAATTAACATAGGCAATATGTGTACAGTATTTTTTCATTAATGTATCATAACATACATATTTTTATAATGAACATAAGATTGTTGTGTGACACACATAAGTTTCTGCATCATTATTAACATCAACTTTCATAGTTTTATGTATTTGTGATATGCATGAATTGATCAATTTTTATTTCAAGAAAAGTAAGTAAATAAGTACAAAAAATGTAATGATAAAAGTAAATAACAAGCTTAATAAAATGTTCTGATTTGACCTGTTCAAATTTAATACCATAAGTGGAATCTTCAGTTTTTTTCCAAGTCAGTATTGTTGAAAGTAGGTTGCAAAATGAGAATTATTTCAATAACTTGTTTAGGTACATGGTATGTATGTGGACCTATATACATATATATATATATAGTTAACAGACCATTGTGATCTGTGCCTTGCACTCCATGTACACAGGTCTTCCTGTATGGTTGTCAATATCATGCTCAAATACAACATTTAACATTGGTGTGGCTGAAAGACTATACACTGACTTGTCTATAAAATGAATGTATTCCATTTAAACTTAATGACCAGTTTGCTGTTGAAAGTGTTGACTTTTTCTTATTCTCAGATGTGAATTACATTCTTATCACAATAGATACCAACCAAACAGGCCATTAAGTAATGCTATGCAAACAAGAAATACATCCACAGGAGAAAAGTTCAGGTTTACTGAGGCACTAGGATTACTTATTATTGTGTATTACTTCTGTGGTGATTCTGCTTCATGTTTTCTATTATATCATGTACCAGTAATTTCACTGCTCATGAAATAAGCTGTTACCTTAAGTATTAGTTTGATATGCTTACTCAGTATAAAATAAATCAATTCAACTTTTTACTTTGGTTAACAAAGGTTTCATGTTTGGCTTGTTTCCAATTGAACAAATAAATAAAGCACTTGATAACTGTTAGAACATTTAACAAATTAATGGTGTATTATGTAGACTCATTGTTTCTTGACTAAATTGTATTTGGCAATATTATTTTTATGTTTTATTGTTAAACTATTTTAGGTGTGTTATCTTTCTCTTACTATTTGTGATATACAATGAACTAGTGATTCTATACCCTTTTGTTGTGAAATAAAATTAGAAGATCATCTTAATTCTTTCTTTTTGGTGTGTGTTTAATGTTAACACAATTGTAAATGATGCAAGTTCACATTGATTTATTTCATGGTTTAAATTGGAATTAAAGTCATAGAAATATTCATAAACTTGCAGTATAAAACAGAATTGATATAAATAAGTTTGAGATGGAGCCCAAACAGGAGCTGCAGGTGGTAATACTTATTACTGTAGCTTATAGTAAAAGTGGATGATACAGGTATTAGTAGGTAACTTCAAGACTTAAGTTAACTTGCCACCACTAATCACAGAATTGATAATTAGTGGCTTAATACTCATTTCTATCAAAGTCCAAAGGTCAAGTGATCTGTTAAAAACACTGATGACCTCCCCCTTTGTTTCCTAGGTAGATGGATGATCCTGTATTGAGTCATCCAAATTTGACCTTGGTGTAATCCAATGAATCACCAGTTTATATGATTCAATAAAACTGGACAAGTTAGCTCTCAATGAACTTAATTTATAGTGTTCAATTGGATATTGTTTGCTAAGGCTCAGGGCATTGATTTATAAAACAAAATTTGATTCAGATATACATGTATTTGGAATGCACACAAGATGGAAATCATTTCACAAATTCTCTATCAATGAGACTGACGGATACAGTAAATGCTGTGATTATTTTTGAGGCTCAATACCTTACCTGTACCAGATGGTACAGCTTACTGATTACCAGTTGAAGCTGCCAGAACCATAATAAGCATTAAGTACAGTTCTAGTACTGATTTTTAATGAGATTATTTTGGGGAAGGAATAATCGAGCATGACAATAGCTCATGATATCAGGATAAAAATAGGCACATTACAATGTAACTGGCAATATGTTTACATAGAAAAAACAATATAATGGTAACAATGAAGAATACCTGAAAGTAATGTTCAATTATGTCATATATCATATTAAATACAGTAAAACTCAGTTATTATGAGGAGTCATCGGAACAGACGAAATGCTCGACATAAACCAGGTGCTTGTAAAAACGAGGTTTTTGTTTGTCAACTGAAAAATAAACTGCATCTTGCCCATAGATGGTCATTTTTAAAATGATAACACGAAATGCTTACCTGAATTGTACTTAATGATGTCTAAAATGAATATACATATTGGTTGATTGCTGACATATATGTATATATGTTGATTGTTTAAATAAAGTTCTTTATCCATGAATGTTTTTGTGTTTACAAAGGTACAATGTCAGGTCCGAAAATTGTGTTACTGACATGTGATGAAATGTCATGATGACAAATCGTGAAAGTTACATATGTTATATCTGTGGCCAAAAAAAAACCAAACTAACAATCAGTGACATTCAAACTTAATTATTTGCATGATAACATATCACAAAAAGCAGCAATCATCTCAAAAAATCTCACAAATACACAAATCCATTTCATTAACAGAGTCAATGATTATCAACTTTTATAATATATTAACCTTTGATCTTAAAATTTCACTGCAAACTTGCAAGAAACAAGAAACAAAATGCATGTTTCATTCTCACTTCTCGAGATAAGTCTGGAGCTCATGATATCGATGCTCGTAATAATGAAGTTTAACTGTGGTAAAGTTTGTAGAAAGGCGTATGAATAGTACAATATTAACTGCTTTACAGGTTTTGCAAAGCATATTCCATCTGCAGTCATTGATGTACATCAATTAAATAGTTTTGGAAATCACACTCAACTAATGTCCATCATTTTCTTCCTCTGACTTGATTTTATAGACTTGAGTCTGGAATGAACAACATATCACATCAATAATGAAATGATATGAGTTTTAATATTCCTCATATGTTTATTACATTTTAATATTCCTCATATGTTTATTACATCAGAAATATTCTCTTTTGATACTGGTCCCCAAAGGTTAGACATTTGACTTAAGCAAGTAACTTCACTGAAGGTCCTTGATATTACATGTTCAATGATTATCTGTACGTAATGACAACATTCAAGTTTATACCTGAAGATAAAAACCTTAATAGACGAAAAACAAAAATCAGGAAAACCACATACATACATACATATTAAACCAGATCTTGCTTTAAAAGACACCAGGCTTCTCGAAACTGTTGGAATACCTGCCTGACAGGCAAACAGAATTTCTGTCAGACCAAATGAAAATTTGTGAAACTGAATATAATAAATGATAAATGTAGTAAATTGTGCCAAAACTGATTTGATACTCGCTGTATACTGAACCTGCTCAAAACTTGCCTGACATGTCCAATGGTCTTCCAACTTTCGAGAAGCCTGAGATACACACACACAGTATGAAAAAATCAAATACATAATGGATAATGAAGTTATACCAATCAATGCCTTTACATACCTTGATAATATTTCCAGATCAACATCATCATCAGTGTCTTTATCAGTGGTGTCACTATCAGTACCTGGTTTACTACATCTTGTTTTCTTCTTTTTTGATTTACTCTTCTTTTTATGTTTACTTTTCTTATGTTTATCCTTAAACATAACAAATGCTAATATTAAGCGCAAGCTAAGCCTCACAATTTTTGTACAGTCAATGCATCAAACTGAACAGGTTTAAACAA
Organism: Lutraria rhynchaena; assembly: GCA_008271625.1. Classification (NCBI taxonomy): domain Eukaryota; kingdom Metazoa; phylum Mollusca; class Bivalvia; order Venerida; family Mactridae; genus Lutraria; species Lutraria rhynchaena. The sequence continues at coordinate 604,853 of VIBL01000184.1, read as the reverse complement.
GGCCTCTAAAGTTGATATAAACTCGACTTAAATATACACTCCCACGGACTCTGGATTTATTGTCTGTTTTCTTCACTCAGGACCAATGTAACAACTGTTGGTTGATGATGACCTTATAATTTCAGATTTTCTACAAAATACTCATATCTTTATCATCTCTTAGAAAGGTAGGGGCTGTTTTAGATGAGTTTTACATCAAATGCGTAAATGAATAATATGAATTTTTCATGTGCATTTAATTTCTTTAATAATGATTTACTTGTGTTTTACTTTGTATAAAATAAACATGATAATAATTGATTACATCATAGACACAATATCATGTATTAGGTTAGGTTCTGTTATATATGAACAGTAATGGCAGAGCATGATATACTGGTTCTAGTTTGTATATTGACTACTAATTTCTGGAGGTTCCTCCATGACACCTAATTGACATCAAAGATGTACAAGTATTTAGCAACAAGAGAGCCAAAATGGCCCTTTTTTGCTCACACGAGTAAACATTGCAACTGATTTGACAACTTACTTTTTTGACCACAGACGACCAATGCTCCAAACTTGCTTAAGATATTATTAAAACAAAAATTCTGACCAGATTGATGGTGACCTAGTTTGTGACCCCAGATATCTCCTGTTCGATCTTTTCCAAGATATCATCAAGACAAATGTTCTGGCAAGACTTGATGAAAATCCATTCAAAACTGTAACCTCTACAGAGTGTTAACAAGGTTTTCATTTGATTTACTGACCTAGTTTGTGACCTAGTTTGTGACCCCAGATGATCCATGTTCAAACTTGTCCAAGATATCACTGAGACAAACATTCTGACAAGATTTGGTGAAGATCCAAATAAAACTGAGACCAATAGAGAATTCACAATGTTTTCCAGTGATTTGACCTGGTGACCTAGTTTTTGACCCCCACATAGCCTTTTTCAATCTTGTCCGAGATATCATCAAGACTAAGTCACTGACGAATTTTTAAGACCCTTCGATGAAAAATGTGGCCTCCAGAGTGTTCACAAAGTTTTTCCTCCATTTGACCCAGTGACTTAGTTGTTGAACCCACATAGCCCTTTTTTGAAATCATTTGAGATATCATCAAGGCCAAGCCACTGACCAATTTTCTCTTGAGTGTTCACAAAGTAAATGCAGACGCCACACAACACCGGACAGAGACCCATCAATATATAAAAATGTGCATAGTATTTTACAGTTGAAAATCAATCAAAGCATTCCACTACCACAAATTATTCATCAGGAGTGTTATTAAGTAACAACCTTTTTATCTTTCTTGCTTTTGTGTTTCTCTTTGTGTTTGAAGGATGACTTTTGTGTCAAATCTATAAAGTGCTGACTTGGTTGGATACTTGTACTGGCTGAAGCATTCACTGTAAACAAAACAGAACACACATTGACAACAACATATTACACATGAAAAATACACATTCATCTAACTGAGTTGTTTTCAACTTAGGTTTGAATTTTATTTTTCATTATTGTCAAATTTTGGTTCATATTTTAAAAAAAATGTGAAGGATAAACAAGCAATGTATTGATTACAGAATATATGATTTGATAATCCTAGGATAAAGTTAAGATCAGACACATACAACACAGACATATACTTAGTATACCTGTAGACAATGCTGGTGGCAAGGCAGGACCATAACTCTCATCAGACTCCACTGTAGGCGACAGTCGAGATGTTATACTTTCAATTTGTTTATCATTACCTGGCAATCTGCACTCACCAGGTACATTCACAGATTCTGTAAAATAATAAAAAAAACAAGTAAATTCATCAAACATGGAACATAGCTGGAATTTGTGAAAACTTATGTTGAGTAAACTGAAACAATCAACTGTTACATCTGGTGAAAAAAATGTCTTAAAATATTTTAAGGCAAGATTAATTCTCATTGTTCAGGCAAACAAGGACATTTTTTTTCTGAAATGGTTTAATCATAATTATTCAACCCTCATATTACAAGTAGATACAGAAACTTTAGACAGCACCTCGTACAGAGTATCAAGTGTCTATTTACTCAATCATGATTTTTCATGAGTCATATTCCAAACATTCAATTCTTGCAAAGATAAAATGAAACAGAAATTGGTTGTGACACAAACATGACTGTCAAGTGTTGGATTTCTAACAATTTCAACTTTGATGGTGTAAACAGTGCATACAATAACATGTTTGTAATTACAGGTAAATTGAAAGGTGTGAAATGGATTTTGGGGCAAAACTGGAAATTGTTAGATTCTGAAATGACTTCAACAAAGTGATAACCTGTGTGATAGTAACAATGATAATGTATATAAAAATAGTAATGCTAATCTATGTGACAGTAATAATGATAATATATATGACAGTAATAATGATACTCTATGTGACAGTAATAATGATAATATATGTGACAGTAATAATGATAATATGAGACAGTAATAATGATACTCTATGTGACAGTAATAATGATAATATATGTGACAGTAATAATGATAATATATGTGACAGTAATAATGATAATTTATGTGACAGTAATAATGATAATTTATGTGACAGTAATAATGATAATTTATGTGACAGCAATAATGATAATATATATGACAGTAATAATGATAATATATGTCATTAACTTCTCTTCTGTTTCAATGAATCCAATATACAATATATATACAATGTAATATAATCATACTGTAAATATTGAGAAGCATTCTAAAGTAGAGATCAGCAAAAGTCTAGTAGGAAACTGTCAATGAATGATCATACATGTGTTGCCAGCAGTTTTGATATAAATTTGATTGAAGAGTAAACAATATTATACCACTTCTCCTGTCACTTGGTTCTATGTTCACAGGAGATGTTCTATTTTGTGTCTGATTTCCACCTATATTAGTACAATTGTCAGCTTGTAAATAATCATCCTTTCCAGTTTCTTCCGTGCAACTTGAACTATCCTCTGAATCAGAGTTTCTAAATATAGCTCTAAACAAATCCATCCCAGAGTCTTCTGTCTGAGTAAATACAACAGTACAAAAAATTAAATAAACATAGTTCAAATTCTAATAAATTATATGGTATAATTCATGTAACTAGCATTTTACAAAATCTAGACCAAACAAAATGATTGTTAAGGAATGAACCCCAGACCAGGACAACTTTCCAGTACTTCATAAACGATAAAGATTCATACAGAAAAGGCTGGGTCCAGGTTGATAAAATTTAAGAACAGCCTCCCAGCTCATGTCATTCTTAACTGAATCTAGTGAAATGCATAAATTTATAATAATTTTAGCATAAAAGAATATAAACAATCTTAAAATAAAACTAAAGCTATACGGAAACAAATATGTGTTAAGTGGTAATTAAAAATCTCTCTACCGCGTAATTCAGACCAAATGTTCGTGAAAATCATACATAACACCAATGTAAACAGCAAGAATTCATCATACAAAGTACATCTCTCCATTTACAAATGAAAAATTTCAAACAACTAGTCAATGCAATGTTAATTGACATCTATTTTTCATCAAGTAACTTCACTGAATGAACTAATGTATAATTAAACATAATTGCCAAATGGCCCTTTTTCACTCACCTGAGTAAAGATTGCAACATCTGAAGTTTTCCTGTGATTTGACCTAGTGACTTAGTTTTTAACCTGAGTTGATCAATGTTCAAACCAGTTCATAATATCATTAATACAAACATTCTGACAAAGTTTGGGGAAAATCCAATCAAAACTGTGACTTCGAGAAGGTTAACAAAATTTTCAGGAGGTTTGACCTATTGACCTAGTTTGTGACCCCAGGATGATCCATGTTTGAACCTGTCCAAAACATCATGAAATCCAACATTTTACAACAGTTTAACAAAGATCCAATCAAAACTGTAGACTCTACGAGGGTTAACAAAGTTTTTCAATTATTTGACCTGGTGACCTAGTTTTTACCCCAGATGACCCATGTTCAAACCTGTCCAAGATATCATTGAGACAAGCATTTTGACAATGTTTGATGAACCTCCAATCAAAACTATGACTCGAGTTTTTGCCCAGAGATGACCCATATTCACACAATTTTACAAGATCATTATTACAAGCATTCTGACATTATGACAAAGTTTAATGAAGATCCAATCAAAATTGTGACTTCTAGAGTGTTAATAAATTTTCATTCAATTTGTCCCGGGGACCTAGTTTTTGACCGCAGATGACTTAAGTTCGAACTTGTTCAAGATATCATTGAGACGAACATTCAAATCAGGACTGATGAAAATTCACTAAAAAATGTGACCACTATAGTGTTAACAACCCATGGGTGTGGACGACAGATGACAGACGCCGAGTAGACTGATTGATTACTATAGCTCACTGAGTACTACCAGCTCAGGTGAGTAAAAACCTGGGACATTAATTCAAGCAAACACCAAAGTTTTCCTTCTAAAATTTTCAACATATTACAAAATAATTAGGTAACATCAGTTAACTTTTGCTGAAGAAAAAAATGTTTCAATAAACAGGAGCTCTGTAGAGTGACACCAATGCTCCTCTGTTTTACATCATTCTATTTAATAAGCAATTTTGACCAAAGTTCTAAGTTACAGGGAGGCATAACTCCAAAAATATAGCTTTCAGACTAATGCCCCTTGCCTTTCAACTGTGCTTTGTCATGATAATCAAGTAATCTAAGAGCTATGTTGATATCATAAAAGTATTTGAATAATGGGCTACATTAAAGTTTTTGCACGACAACAACAAAGACACTGCAGCAATCATAATAGATTGACTTTTTCCTCAAAAGAGACCAGCTAAACATAAATAAGATTCAAGAGCTGAACTCTGA